>JAMPIV010020942.1:295000-310000 GCA_024509875.1 Oreohelix idahoensis
TACATACATACATACATACATACATACATACATACATACATACATACATACATACATACATACATACATACATACATACATACATACATACATACATACATACATACATACATACATACATACATACATACATACATACATACATACATACATACATTAAATACATACATACATACATACATACATACATACATACATACATACATACATACATACATACATACATACATACATACATACATACATACATACATACATACATACATACATACATACATACATACATACATACATACATACATACATACATACATTACCTACATTACATACATACATACATACATACATACATACATACATACATACATACATACATACATACATACATACATACATACATACATACATACATACATACATACATACATACATACATACATACATACATACATACATACATACATACATACATACATACATACATACATACATACATACCAACTACTTGGTCTATTTTACATACATACATACATACATACATACATACATACATACATACATACATACATACATACATACATACATACATACATACATACATACATACATACATACATACATACATACAACATTACATACATACCAGTACATACATACATATACATACATAGCATACAGATAACATACATACGAGTACATACATACATACATACATACATACATACATACATACATACATACATACATACATACATACATACATACATACATACATACATACATACATACATACATACATACATACATACATACATACATACATACATAAACCATACATACATACATACATACATACATACATACATACATACATACATACATACATACATACATACATACATACATACATACATACATACATACATACATACATACATACATACATACATACATACATACATACATACATACATACATACATACATACATACATACATACATACATACATACATAACATATATTCAGTACATAACATTACATACTACTTACCATACAGTACATTACATTGACAGACAATCCATACACCACCTCCCCTCCCTCCAGCCCGCCCTTCGCCGCACCCCGCATTACTCCCATGCATTTTGCATACTCACGCTCGCACCACGCACTCACGTCACGGGCCCGCACCGCGACGCTCCCCTCGCACTCCCTCGCACGGGGCACGGCGACGCGACGCACGGCACGCGACGCACGCAACTCAGGCGCCTTCGGCTCCAGGTCACGCACCGCCACGCACGCACGCACGCGCGCCCGCACGCAGCCCCGCACGTGCACGTCTACGCAGGTGCACGGGCCACGCCCCTAGGTCCACGCACGCACTCCCGCCCTCCCGCCCCTGGCATGCAATGCATGTATATATATATAACTGAAGCACATTAAAAACGCACCACCTGTATAATCCAGGAACATAGTGTGAAAATGTAAATATAAGTGTTTACAAGTTTACATATTTGGAATCTTTATTCATTTTCCTATGAATCCATGCTGGTCATTAATTTGTACATTTGATTGTAATGAAATTCATTGCTTTCTGTGCAGTCAAGGGAGAAAATCAAACAAGCAACCAATAAAAAAAATTCATTCACACTATCCTCAGTATCTGGTATGTCCACCGTGTGCTTGCAAACAAGCTTGGCAGCGGCTCCGCATGGAACGCACAAGTCTCTGAAGGAAATTCCGTGGAATCCAGTCCCATTCACGTGTAAGAGCAGCTTCGAGCTGTTGCAGATTAGCTGGAGAACCTTGCCTGTAGACTCTGCATCCAAGCTCGTCCCACAGATGTTCTTATAGGGGACATGTCTGGTGATAGGGCAGGCCAATCAATCGTCACAATGTTCTGGTACTGTAGATATTGCTGCGTAATGCATGCGGTGTGCGCACGTGCGTTATCCTGCTGGAGAAGCTGCAAGTCTGGATAATTTGTGAACGCAGGAGCAACCAATGCATCCAGAACCTCATCTCGATATGTCACAGCATTAACATTTCCACGGAAGACGTGAAGAGGCAAGCGATGGTGAAAACTGAATCATCCCCAAATGTGAATACTACCACCTCCAAATCGGTTGTGCTGACGAACACAGCAATCTGCAAAGAGCTCTCCACACCGTCGCTAAATCCGCATACGTCCATCAGCAAAGGATATGTTGAATCTGCTCTCGTCTGTGAATAGGACAGCATTCCACTGCAGTCTAGTCCATCTGACATGTTGCTCGGCCCATTGCAGGCGCTGCTGACGATGTCTGTGAGTCAAGTTTGGCCCAACATAAGGTCGTCTTGCAGTAAGGCCTGTATCTCTGAGTCGTCGTATGACTGTCATTCGAGAGACTTGCCCACGTCTACCCACTATTGCTCTTGCTGTTTGACTTGCCGGGAGAGAACGATTCCTTAGGTGACTCAGCACAATATGACGATCTTGCGCAGGGGTAGTAACTCGTGGTTGGCCACTCCGAAGTCTATCCCGGGCACTGCCAGTGTGGTTCCGTAACGTTCATTGAGACGTACAATAGTGCTGTGGTGGCAATTCATCCTTCTGGCAATGGCCCGCGAGCTCATTCCGGTCTCCAACATACCAATGGCTCGTTGGCGGTCGTTTTCCCCCCAGATAGTCGTGGCATTTCAAGCACATGTACTGGGTGTTTTGTCTCAACGGCCTTTTTATACCGAGTATACTGCCACAACGCGTACACATTTTCAGGGTCATAGCTGTTGGGAATCGTGTTGCACGTGTAACTTTCATTGTTTTCATGTAGTCTGTACACAAACCCGTGGGTTGGATCATGCACTTTCCATTCCAGCAGCCATTCGCTCTCTACCTCATGACAAACACGGGGAAAATCCATTCCCACAATTTTTGTTTCCAGCTTCTCGTCATCAGTATATATAATAGTGGTGCGTTTTTAATGTGCTTCAGTATATATATACCAACGGGCTGATCACCCGTTTGCCAGTCACTTCGATTACGGAAACAACAGCAAATGGATTGATTTGCCGTTGCCCTAAAGACGCCAATAGGCGTGATGGGAAACAATGGCAAAGAAAACCTATCTGCTGTTGCCCTAAGACGCCACTAGGCGTAATGGCCACTGACTGCTTTGACGGTCAGTGGCTAAGGACGGAAGAAGAAGAAGAAGTATATATATATATATGGGCGCATGAGTGATTGTGTGCGTGTTTGTGCGTGTGTGTGTATGTGTGTGTTTGTGTGTGTGTGTGTATGTGTGTGTGTGTAAAAGGCATGAAATTAATTCATTGCATGTATTGAGAAATATCTGGAAATTAATAAATCTTTCAAGGTCAACTCAAATATCAAAGCAGTCCTACAGTCCCTGAAACACGGTTAAAAAAAAAAGGAACCCGTTAAACGCCCATTGAGGCATATTGGGAATATGGTGTTAGGCCCATATTATCTTGACCGTCGGCACACGAGGGGTGATGTGGTCGGCATCACGCCGGCCGCCTTAACCTTCCCAGAGTTGCTCTGGTACCCATTTGGGGCTGGGTCGACCCAGGAGCCGTTTGTGGCCTAAAAAATTCCCGCCTCATCTGGGGATCGAACCATAGACCACTGCGCTAGGAAGCCAGTGCACTAACCACTATGCTACTGCGGCTCCTCTGAAACACGGTGAACAACAGAAATGACTAGTGCGTTACAGACTTTAATTAATAGGTAGTCGCGCAGTATAGAAGACTAAAGATGGTGTGTGCACTTGTTACGGGATTGTCTCCCCTGCTCTGCAGTGATGGTCAATCAATGGCTAAAATTTTAGAGTATACAATAAGGGTCTTTAAAGGTATCTACCTTCGCTCAAGATTACTCTTGGCAAAGTTGGACAAAGAAGGATGGTGTTTCTATTTTAGGGAGTCTTCATAGGATATTTCAGAAATCAAGCCCAAACGCTGAATTTATCAAGGTAGTCGTGAATTTTGTATCTGCTGGTCACCTTCTATGAAGATAAAGATATATTAGCTCGATTCTGAGCCCCTAACTGAAGTATTCAGTAAAATATTACTTACGTAGTTGTGACGGCGTTGGTTGGTGTGTTTGCTGCTGTTCCTTCGTTCTTCTATTATTGATTGAAGAGTAAAGTCACTCTCTAGACGTAGTTAAATGTTTGGTATTGATGGTTAGCTCTGACCATCAGAACATCCCTTCGACGTTCTGATTTGCATATTATATATTAGTTGATTTCCCTTGTGGGAGAGCTATCGTGCTGGAAAACGTAAACATTAACAGCTGTGAACCAAACCCGAGACGTAAGTAAAAGATCAAGCCTTCTGTTCTGAGTCCACATGTATTGAGGTTCATACAAAAGACGATATCCGACATTCACAAAACTTCATGTACAGTTCAGCATAACAATGAATTCCAAATAATATCAGTAAGTATCCGTCCGTGTCAAAACAATATGTCAGATGAACATCGTGGCTATATACGTGGCCCTGTTGAAGTCAACAGCCAGAAATTTGAAGGGGAGCGCATCAGTTTTTCTTGACAGCTACAATTTGAATCAATAATGCTATTCTCCTTCCCCCATCATTTTAATTTAATTTAATTAATCTCATACTTAGATTAATATATCCAACTGACCCTGAGTTCTACTAACATTGATACATATATATAATATAGGCTTATATACTAAGCCTTTCCTTTGGAAGAAATACAATGACAACGACTTTCTTGTGCTTGACGGATAGCGAAAAGGGCCATAAACCAAGTCCACGCCAGCGTGACCTTTCCCAACGCAAATGCCGGTCATAATCCTCCGCCTTATATTTTCGCGTTCCAGCTATTCACCGGTAAAATTATCGAAGACATATTTCAATATAAATGTTATTAATGACCCCTAAAACGTTGCGCACATAGGCCTAACCCCAGCAGACGCCGCCGTCATATTAAAAATATACCGTAACAATTTCCTGTCAGACGGGGAAAAAAATATACTATTAGATTAGCTTTTATTTTGTGAAAAAAAAAAGTATTAATCAACATTAATCAAAAATTAACAAAACCCCTACACCGACGTATTGACCTATCGATGTTCTATCTAGAACAGTGAGCGTGTCATGTCAGTATTATCCATATAATAAAATCACGTCATATCATACCCATAACTTATATTAAACAAGGAAATGGTCACTGTCACTAACTAATTAACTAATTTATTTGTGTATGTACAGACTAACTAATAATGTGAGGTGATTAAAATTTATTCTAACTAATTAAAATTAAAAGTAAATAATTATAATAAGATACGTATGGTACTAACTAATTTAATATCTAATTGAAGAAAATGTAGAAATAGTATAAGAAAGTAAAAGAAATAAAAATTTAGAAGTACGGACAATTAAAAACTAAATAATTAAAGTATACATTAAATTAGAATGCGGGCGTGTGAAAATGAAGTGTAAGGATATATACCGTAATGGTAAAATTAAAACGCAATCAGATGAAAAGAACAGAAAAAAATACATACATTTTAATATAAAATATGAATGTCCATAATCTAATCTCTATTACCTTTAATAATGTAGCACTAAATTAAAAGGTTTTAATTGGTGTGATATTATTTTTGATTTTCATTCTTTTCTTAGTATATTTTTATTTTTTTATTTCATCACACTTTTAACTTTAATTTTTATTATATATAAATTTAATAACAAAGAAAATTTAACAATGAACGGACCATGAAGTCCAATCGTTGTTTACCATCCTATTTGACTTGTATGAAAGTTCATTAAATACCCTAAGTTGATATTATCGTATTATAGATAAATTATCCAATCATCGTTAGTCTTCCTTTATTAAAACTTTGAACGTAAATTGAAGAATCAGTCACCCGTGTCATACCTTCTAACAATCAAGATTGTGTTCATTTTTTTAACAGTTTTTTTTCAATCGAAATGAGGTGATACGCAAATTGGAAAGTGAAGTCCAAATTTTCAAACGATCCGAAAAAACTTTATATTTTGAATCACAATAGTTTTTATTTTTGAAATTCCTTAATTAAGTAGGAGAAGTCAACTGAAAGTGTTATATTCTTGGGACGTGGCCAATTAATACCGTACATTGCAAATGTTAATGGCTTGATTAGTCCAGAAAAATTTCTTGAAAATAATATTCATTTCAAAATCCGTAGGATGGTCCTGGACAACGTTTCGGCTACGTTCTCCAAGTTCCTGGTAACGACTGAATTTCGAACTCATATTGGTTCGCCACGCACTAGAAATCGTGCAACTTATGGACTTTTATGGTTTTAGAACCGGGACGACGTAATGCTGCCACAGATTTCTGATCATCCCTGGATCCAGAAATGGAGATCCCACAAAAATTTTTCTAGTTTGGTAATATGCCCAGATTACGGGCGATCAATTCTCTGTCCTACAGTCGAATATTTTTAGTCGTCCGAGGTTTCAGGCTTGGCGTGAGATATAAAGTACAGGTGAAGGACTTCATCATGATATTGGATGGGTAGAACAAGCCCCGAGTCCGGTAATTACTACTCGATCTGGTACGTATAACAAACCTTTTAAGTAGGCATCTGATATTCTTAAAACAGGTGGGCATGAAAAAATGTTCAAGGATAGTGCGAAAAGTTTTTGTCACATGTCGTCTGTCCAATTTATCCATAATGGCATGTTCTTCCTTTAATAACGATGACAGGAACGCGCGTGATGGGATGGTAAGTGTAGGTACATAAATCTGCTATATAATTGGATTAACCTAAACAGACTCCTAACCTTTTTCCTTCGTTTGAGGAACAGATAATTTAATATTTTAGAAACCCGTACTGGGAAATGTTTGGATCCTGATCCAAATAATGGTGGCCCAGGAATGTTATGCTTTTCAATACCGTCCTATTTGAAATATTAGTTTGTTAAGCGGTTAAATGGTTTTCCCTCAATATATCCAAAACTGATTTAAGACCCCAAAAAAGTCCTCAAAAGAAGAACTAAACAAACAAATGTGACGTGCAATGTAGGGATAGATTATAGTCTGAATCTACCAGATAGAATTTTTCGCATCATGCGAATGAAAGGGTAGCTGGGAGCATTCATTAGCCCAAAATGCAACACGTGCTTCCCACTGTTAACAGACCTTGATGGAGTTGTAGACTGCTAGTGTAGTATTTGGCTCTTTCGGTTAGTGGTAACTGCCAATAAAACCCTTAGATAAGTCAATTTTAAGTGATAGAAGTGTAGCATTTGATAAGACGAGAAGTAAATCGCCAGGATAGGATGTGGTTCGCTAGTAAGACCTTTCTGCGCATTAAGTTTTTTCCTATAGTCCAACACCTAAACGATGTTGTTTGTCCCTTTTTTTTCCGGACAATGACTAAATGAGAAGAAAATGGAGAATGTACAATTCTCTGAATAATACCGTAATGATATCATCTGTTCGAGTTCACTGAGATGTCTTACTCAGTAAAAATGTAGAGTTACAGAATAAGGATGAACAGCGGAATTGGTGTATCATCGTATAAGAAAAAATATCGTGACTAATTACAGAAGTGGCAAAAGCCCTGTACATTGCCTTTTAACACAATCTGGAAGAATTGTGAGATATCAGCAAGCGTATGATGTGCTGATGCGGGAAGGAGAGCCCGTAGAAGAAAATGTTCACATCACGCCCAAGAATCCAGTATGATTGGACACTAATTACAGGTTAAAGCATCTGCACTCAGGAAAAGAAGATTCTTCCTGCCTGTGATAAAGATATATTTAGAATGATGATCAATAATACAGTAAAATTAGTCAATGTAAGCATCAGGAAAAATTTAACGGGATGACGTAAAGGAAATTGTAAGAACATGCTTGAGCAAATTACAGATGGAAAGTTCTTTCTGTGTCCCTTCATATGGCGTAGGAAACGGTAACTGGTCATACGAGAACCTAACCATGTTTTGGGAAGAAGAGTACCGACTTACAAGAGGTCCTTGACACTAAGAGCATCAATACTTATTGGTATTGTGAGGGGGTCATACAGTAAGCCTCATCGCCTTGGAATAACTGGAATGTAATTGTTCAGATCGAAACATTGTTTGTAATACATACGGGCTGCTTAGCTTATGTTGTGGTAGCCTCCCTTTTCAGGGCTTGTGGTTTGGCTACATTTCGTGTGTGTTCTCAATAATATTATTGCTGTAGTCACGTTTCACCTTTCACTCATGAAAGATTGTTGAAACTGATATGATAATATGAGTCATCTGGTGGATCATTTTATGACAGGATCTTTTTATCTAGTCATTCATCTGCAACCTCTCGAGGAACACAAATATGTATCCACAAAAACCATTAACTCTAAGGGAGAGAGATAGCCAGTTTTGTGTTCATGCGAGAAAGTGTGGCTTGGCAGGTCAAGAACAGAACAGCTGGGAGTTGCTCTAGGTGTGTGACACCTGGGTAATCAACGTGCAAGAACTGATTGTTTTGAAGGTGGAATATACCGAGTAGCCCTTAGAATGATTAAATTACAAGTTACATTTTTGTTTGTACGGTTGAAGTCTGATTGTACAAGGCCACATGCACGTGCAACAGTCATGGGATAAGGTAAAAGCTGACTCCAAAATCGCCTATGGACACAGTTTCAGTGGGTTATGTGCACTAACTAGTATCCACCGGGAAATGGTATAACGCGAATCCTAAAAATGCGAACCCATGTAGCTCAGATAAAGCACAGCGCCAACTAGCGGAGTGTTGTCTATTCAAGACTATTAAGTAAGTGTCAAGTTAGAGTGCTGGACACCAAAATGGTAGATGGGTGAACCATCAGACCCTACACTCACCTCTAAAAATGGCACTACTCGTAAATGAAATAAATCCAGAACAAATACAACGTTATGCTAAGAGAAACATGCTAGCGGGGATGTCCCTCGGTGTGGAGGATTAATAGGCCTACCATTTACTTAAGATATCAGGTTAGGACATAATAATGACCCATATTTATAGGTTGTTTAAAACACAAAAGACTAAAGTACATTTAATAAGATATCAGCGTAAAAAAGAAATATGTCGTATGATATTCGCAAGGCCTACATAGCAACAGAAAGTGTCCGGAAAAACATAACTACGGGAGCAATTTCACAATATCTGGCAAAGTAAGTACGGGAAACGGTCACAATCCTGCGAAATACATGGGTCTCTGACAGGACTAATGGACCAAGAAAAATGAAAGATTAATAAATCGAGATCGATATTCGAGTAACCCATACTTATTCCTGCACAACGAATCATGCCGTGCGTAATTGGAAATAAGGTTAATACCGAAGCCTAAAGCATCTCGGCTAAAAATAACATAAAAACTTGAATTTTACCAGTCGATTATATGTCACACTTAAAATGATCTAATTTAAAGCCATATAAATAAAATTTAAGGTAAAAGAAATAATACCATGTCTTGACCACCGAATCAAAATTCACACTGATGTTAACATTATCCGCGCCTTCTAACGCAACGCCTGTCATTAATAAAAAAAATCATAACCGATTTGACATTTTTTTGTTTGGAAAATTGCGAAATGCCCAAAATAACGTACACATTGACTACCAAAAACCTACAAGATTGAAAAGCAATATCTCTCCTAAAAACTTTCATTCTCTCACGAGGCTCCTATGCTTATATCGATTGGACTCGACTGGTCTTTAAAAGTAGAGCAATGAGCAAGTAGTACTATAGAAATCCCAAAAGATCAATGATACGTTTCCAGTGCATAATTTAAAGGAACCGTCTAGAAAATTCGAATAAGATATCTTATGAGAACAATCCTGATGAGTGCCGGAATAATATTATAGCCTGTAACGTAGGCAACGCATAAAAGGCTTTTCTTGCAATCCCGGGAGCTTCGTTTTGAGCCACGCATACGCCGAGTCTTCTTCCCACTCGTGAAAAAAAGGTGTTGCATATGAACGGTGGAAATAATACATAAAAAGCTTAAAAAAAGAATCCCCCAAGAACAAGCCTCATAAACCAACGTACGTGGGGATGGATCCGGGCCTAAATTTCCCCCTTGGGTGGGCCGGCTAGGATGTAACCAGGGGGGACTGATCGCACTCGATAATGGCTAAAAATGTTGGACCGGGGAAGGAAGCCCTAGGGCCATAATTAACGGTCTTATCTATAAAACCGAGAAATTACCATCATAAGTCGATCCTCCCCAAAAGATTATCTGCGCTTAGCTTCTGATTTCGGCTAACCCCCCGATCCGAGGTGAAGACCTTATGATGCCTGGCCCAATGTAAACCTTACAACATAAAGTTTTTTATCACTAAAATCATATAATTAATTTTAAAATCAGCTTATTCATAGAAAGAAAATAAAGATAGAAGACAATTGTCCGGGCGACTATTCGCACTCGTTATAAAATTATTAGCAAATCTATGCCACAAAAGACTATAACAACATTTGTAATATCGTATTAGGTGACCTGAACAACCTACAAGGATGATATAAAGATATAATAACCTGCCAAATGGATATATGGTTTAAAATGTTAAGAAGCGTAAAACAAAGTATGAGACGCATTACCAGATGGCTGGAGATAAGAAATAAAAATAGTGTACATCTATGGATAACCCATCCGCCTAATTACAATTGTTCGATGGGAATTAAAAAAATGATATAGAGCTATAATTTACATCCAATAAGTTAACAAGTTGCAACTATTGATATCACAGACCGATACTAACTCATCAATTTGGAGGTTATGGAAAAATTACTGGATTGTATCGTAGGGAACTGCTAGTATTAGATAATCATGGAACAAACTCTAAGTTTAAAAGAATCCCTATTAAATTTATAATGTGGTTAACCGTTATTGGAGCGGGGTGCCATATATAAATCATTTTTTACAAATATAAGTGTAATAGTTTCCGTAACCTACCTGAAAAGCCCTTAGAAACTGCAAAATGCTGACACAAATCCCACCCCAATATAAAGATTAAAAACAATGATACTATGATATGCCATCTAAAGGATTAAAGGAATACATTAAAAGAAGTTGAAACCACCTAAAAAAATGTAATAAAGATAAACTGTCCCCAATGGTTATATTGCATATGCATTAAAAGCATCCAAAAAAAGTAAATTTTTGTGGCGTGGGTTTATTTATATTATGTATTAAATAGAATAAAATCTGAATAAATCTTTCTATGTAATTATCTATGAAAAGACATATGGGCTCGGAAGGTGGAGCTTTCGGTTATGGCAAAGAACCTTAATAACTATGATTGATATCCCTAATCAGTACCATAAAATACGACTAGACGACGCCGCTCATTGAGGATATTGTGCCAGCCAGACCAATCTTGTCCATTTACCGCCATCTTAATTAAAACTAGCCATGAAAGAACGTAATCTAAATGCCTATTATGGTCAAAAATGGCTCTTATAAAAATAACTGAGAACGAAACTTGAGTATGAAAGCCGTAATGTACAAAATGTCCGGTCTGCGTTATTCGTTGAAAATGGAAACGACGTTAGGGAATAGCAACAAAGTCCTAAAATTAAAGATAAACTTTTGGCATAGGAACTGTGGTCTAGAATGTAAGCTGATCAATTATTTCCATGTGCTTGCAATTAATTAGATACGTGAAAAAAGCCTTATTAAGTACCAGCTCTGATCCAGGACTCATACATTGAAAAATCCCTTAAGCTTTATGCAAAAATGCAGTTTATTGTGTGGGAATGCATTCTTAGAGCCGAGACTCTCTAATCGTCCTAAATATATGTAAATAAAAACTGATTAGGACAGATATATTAAGGATAGGCTTTTTAGTCGAATGAATAAACTAAATAGAAATGAGGCGAAGATCAACTTTGTGCTAACTTGATGGTTACCAACGTTTGTTTACAAGAAACCTTCTAAGTAGTTGATATTTTGAAGACCTAACCTGAACAAACTTGAGCACGCATTAATCAAGTATTACCTCAACGCACCCATAGAATTAAGTTTAGAGATTAATAAAGGCCTTAAAATTTAAGACTGAACAGCAATATATAAATAATTAATTAAAAGTGCAGTAATGCAATTCCTAAGAGTATCAATTTATTATACCATGATTCTTCTAATGACTTAGGAATTATAAATCCTCAATCTATGGCCAGCATAAAATATCTAAATGGTGCACATATATGATTTATAAATCGTCTTTGGCTAAATTCTTATATCAATAAACGAAATAAATTCCTGCTAAACATTTTCAGGATCATGCGAGATTGTTATACAAGTTGGAAGTGCAAAGTGTTAAGGTCTGCCTAAAGCATTATAGCTTTCTTAATTTAATGGAGAGTTCAAAGCCTTATGATGGATTATAAATGCTGCGTACGTATGGCAAAAAAGAACGACAGAAGCGAATGGTCATCTACTACGGTATTTAATTTTTTGGGGAGTTTGAAAATAATTGTTCCATAAAAAATTCCATTAAACCATTTGTTAATAAAATAGATAATAAGGTTAATGCGTCCTGAAGATTAATTTATTTAAGAAATTATTGGATTCGGCGAACATATGTCATTAATAAAAATAACTGCATATCCATAAAATACAATTTTGCTAAATGTTAGTGGGAATTAATCAACGCACGAATGAAGCTGTCAAAAAAAAGCAACTATATATAATTCATAATAAAATTGGCAATTTCTTGGAATGATCCATTTATAACGAGGTAGTTTCAAACAGCATCTCTAATTGAAAATTGGAAAAATACGGATATATGATTCGTATACAATAGCCCCGATACATAATCTACGCTCATAAAAGGAAGCGAATATGTTAGGACGATGAAACTTATTACTGTTATGATTATACAGGCTATACAATTAGGTTTGCCAATAATTACGTGCGCCAGATAGTTGTCATAAATAATGCCCCATACCCCCAACTTGTTCACAATAGAATATAAACCAATTATATTAGTTGTGTTCCAAGACTATAGACATACCACAACTGTACTATAATAAAAGTGTACAGTATAATTAAAACGCGCAACAAATATGTCTGTAAGTCCTGATTTTCTTGGAACAGATGTATCAAATAAGCTAATATAGTCATAAAATTTATAATACATGTATATGAAGAATAAAGTTGTCCTATGCCCATTACCTAATGGACCATCGACTGCAAACCAGTGGCAAAGGTGTATCTACCCTAATTCAAGTCCACCAAGAAGAAAACTCGAATACAAAATTAATGTCATAAGATTTTAATCTAGCACATCACCGATATTAAGTAGAATAACCTTCATACTGGCAAAAAAAATCAACTGTACGAAGAAATATTTAAGAAATCTAAAGGGATGAATAATGACCGGAACAATAATTAATACACCGCATGGGAAATAACCACGATTGACAAGACACATAAAAAATTAACAATTACAACAAAAGACATTTTTCACAATAAAAAATGCATTTTTCAACTAGTTTTGACCTAAACCTTGTGAGTGGAGGGGGGGTTCTGGTGAGAATTGAAAGAATGAACTTAATGAGATAATTAAACTCGTACGAACTGGGAACAATGTAGGTGACGTATACCATTGACAGGACAAACACGACGACCAGACATGAACTAGCCACCACATTTGCGGCCATTGTCTACTACGCTTACCTGCCCCTCCCCCCCTCACTGCAAACCCCGCCCCGATAGTTATAGACCTCGTGTTCCCATTCCAACCCCCCCCCGCTATACTACTGGATTTTCCTTCCCCCACCGCCGAGCTCCAATCCCTCCCTGAATGATAGAGCATTCCCGCCGCTCCTCGACACGTCCCCTGGACGTCGCCATCCTCTTATCCAACCAGTCTGCGCTACCTCGCCGCCTCGGAATGCCCCCCGCGAGCGCACGCTCTCGCAGTCCCATGGACAACTCCGCTAACTACGCGTGAAATTGCTAATTAATTCACGGGTTGCCTTTTAAGCCCGATCAACCTCCATCCCATCTCGAGGAGCAGTCCACAGCGCAGCCCTGGGCTTGCCGCCATCAACACCGTTATTAACTGGCCTTATACGGACGAGCAAGTCCCGGGCGCTACCATTACCAGGACGTGCCCCTCCCTCCCACAGGAATGCGCCGAATTTCACCCCGCCCCCGCCACGCTTCCCCCATTTCTAAACGTACTTTTCCGCGCTTCTCTCGTTCCGTCCCACATTACCCTGAGAATCTCCACTTCTCCTGAACGCAACTCAATAAAATGGGTCGCGAACCTTTATGCTAGACAATATATCTGCAGTGATCGTCTTCCAGGACCGAGCAGCTCGTCGAGCCAGATAAATTGCACCCTCAATCCTGTGCCGCTAACGGATCCCAATCGTTACCATTTGCAGAATGATAGCTACAGCGCCACCACAATAAAAATCCTTCAGATTAATCAATGAGAGCAGTATTTACCTTTATAAAGTATCCACGCCTTGTGTTAACGTTGGGAGTGACTGTTAGGTCGCCGAGGCCATGAGGAGTCATCTGGGTTGTGGATTTTGGTGCATAAGTATAATGTCCTAGTTGTTCGGCTCGAAAAAAGGTCAACCCTTTGGTCTACAGAAAAAATCTGTATATCCGTGTCAGGGATGGTGGGTCGGGTTTTTGAAAATATTCAACGAGCCGACTGGAGGATGGGGCCTAAGGGGGGGAGGTGACGGTGTGCAGTAGTGTACCGGCAGTTTTGGTTTGGTGATTTTTGCTGCTGTTCCTTCGTTCTCTCTATTTGATTATGCTTGGATCTTAGCCCGTACCTGCTGGAGCGATCTTACTGAAGAAAGAGCCTATGTTTTTTACATCCAGTTTATCTACTGCATAGCCCTGCAGCCAGCGCCCCGATCGAACGGTTTTGGGGATATGTGGTTAGCATATTGTGATATTAGGGTTGTTTATCTTCTCGGCCGATGAGTGTGAGGGAGCTATCGTGCGGTGGAACCACGTACCCATTCACAGCAGGTATGACGAAATCCC
>JAMPIV010020943.1:0-255000 GCA_024509875.1 Oreohelix idahoensis
GAACGCTGGACTGATCGTTCATGGAATGTGGGGGGGGGGTGATGTGACTTTTGTTCCCATGGTAGATATTGGTTCTGGCGGAGCATGTGGGGGAGCATTGCAAAAACTTAATTATTTTATATACTTGAATCCGTACAAGAGATTTCACAGTTTAATAAAAAGAAAGGGAGGGTTAATGGGGGCATGCACTAGAGGCGGGTTCGTTACGGCGTCTGTGGGTGGGTAGGAAGACGATAAAAAAGCTATTCAAATCCTCAAACTGATCATGACCCGTGATGATTAATGTCTTAACCACGCAGCATCTCACCAGCCAAATATAATTAATAAAGACAAGAACAATACAGGTCAGTCATATGTAAGGGCGAATTTAATTATGAAACACATTCCGCCACATAAATGAATCACAAGGGTTAAGCCACATTAACGATACCAAAGAACAGAATTACGGATCCTACAAAATTGATAAGAACCCGAGGGACATATGACACATAAAAACTGAATACGAATAAATAACTTAGTCCATCCTCAAATACAACACAGAGATATATCAACGAAGATTCACCCAGCACTACTGGATATCCCCAGAGTCGGCCCTTAACTTTTCACTGGTGTCAGAAAGGTGTCCTGGATTTCGTTGAATACTGATTCCCCCCTTCTAAGTATCGAATAAAGTTCAAACTGAATGATTAACGTTATGAAGGCAAAACATTCTTTCAAAAAGCCTAACCGTCAACTGAAAGAGTCTCAGGACAGAACGGAGGACGTCGCGTCTACATCGGAAGCCGTCAACCTCTAGGCAGACAACTTTAGACTGAAAGAATCTAGAAATTTTTCTATCCACCACAAGAGGACTGATTTCACGCAAGATAGGAAGCGGTAATCTTCCACTCAAGAACCTGAACCAGTGGAGAAATGTAGTCGTCTTGAATCAAATTCATCTGAGGCTGGCGACCGACGCAGATCGTTTTGAAGAAAAACTACGTTTTCGAAGACCGAAGCAAGCAATACCCCCTTTCAAAAACGGTTCCCTACTGCGAAGGTCAAGGTCTAACCATCAATGGACTCAGCTGTTGAAGACACGTGGGCCGACACTAGGTTTTAGAATTACATGCATTTCATGGTATTTCTCTGAGGGACAACTAAACAAGATAAGTTCTTGATTTTACTAGAGCGCTTGAACATTATCATATTGTCCCTTGCATTATTATGCTTTGGTCTTACAGTTTCATCATCACTTTACTTACTTTTTTAATATCATCTGTGTTTCCCCCATTCATGTTTTTCGTATCTTCGTATATTCGTATTGTTTAATATTGACTGGAATTTTCCCAGGAAAGCTTCAGTGTGAATGTTAACTTCTATTAGATTTGCCGGGGCGGGGCATGCTTATTTTAACTAACTGAGGATCTGACTGATTATATTTTTTCTTTTGAGTCAGGGAAATAAATGTTTCTTCAGTTAAGTATTATAAACCATATTTATCACTGTCGAGCTTTAGCAGTTTCGTCAATCGAGAGTCAATTAATTACGTCACTCTTTATTATACATAACCTACTTTCAGTACTGTTGACAATCTTTGTTGTCGTGTGTGATCTAAAAACTTCTTTGTCTACACGTTTCGTCTAAGACGACGACTTGTCTTGTTATACTTTTTGTAATGTAATGGTATTCTTTTCTCTTTCTTTTTCATACTGTTAACTGTTTATAAGTCCTTCTTCTTATATTTACTTTATAAGTGTAAAGTGTTGTATGTATAATTGAAAAAAATCATTTTCATTGTAAACTCATTTGATTGTTTTTCCACGAGTCTTTTGTCACATGTTCTTTTGAACTTGTTTGTTATTGATTAATAATATTCATGTACATATTATAGTGAGTTTCTATAATCCTCAGGGTGTATATATAGACTATTGAAGGTACTCAGAAACCTATTATCATGTCCTACACTACAGGAATTCATTGATATTGGAAAAAGTTATGGGAAATCAGCAGCGGAACTACAAAGTTTTTGCAGATACAAAATTGTATGATGAATATTTATCGCGTCTGGAAAGAATGGGAACAGCGCGAAATGACTAAACGAGCTGATGAGCTTAGGAGATTTGAATTAACCCAAGAAAGGAATTGAAGGAAAAAGAAAATATCCAATGAAAAGAAGAATTGAGAGATTGACTAAGATACAAGAACAAAAGAGATAAGGACAGGAGAGCTGAAAGGCGTGGATTAAGAATTAGCTCAACAAGAAAAAGGACAGAGTAGCAGAAAGATAAAGAATTAGCGCTCAACAAGAAAAAGACAGAGATTTTGAGGAAAGACTACGATGCAACAACGAGATAAAGAAATGGAATTAAGGAGAATGGAACTTATGCAACTGGATCAAGCACATAAAAAATGCCATGGAAATGGGGGAAACATTAAAACTTCATGCAGAAAAAAAGAAAAAGCTTTAGAATTAGCTAAAGTGCAGTCTGAACAGACTAAGACTGCGGCTGCTACAAATATTTTTTTTATCCTAAGTTAAAATGCCAATTTTGACCAAACTCGCGAATTGTGTTGACTCTTTCTATATCTAGATTCATCATCAGGTCACAGCTCTGAACATACCCAAGGAAAGATGGAGCAGTCTTTTACTTGATTTTTTGACTGGTGACTCACTTAAATGTTTCATGAGTCTTGATGAAAAAGAGCAGAAGCGATTTCGATGTCGTAAAAGAGGTATTACTAAGACGTTTCCAGTTAACTGAGTCTGGATTCAGAGATCGCTTTCATGCTGCAAAACCAAGCAAGGATGCAGATTTTGGTGAATTCATTGCATCTATTAAACATTTCCTTAGCAGATGGATTGATGTTGTCAGGTTATAAATAAAAAAAAAAAAAAAAATCATATGAAGGTGCTCTTATAAGATTTATGCTGCGAGATAAAGTTTTATCCGCATGCAGCTCTCACTGAATTAGAAAGCATTTTTCGACAGGAAAGACCTCCTAATCTAGTGTTTATGATTGAGTATTGAAAAACTCGGAAGACAGAACTATAAGAGACCGCACATCAGAATAAAGATCTTCATAGATCGAAATTATTCGAGATCCTATGCTGTGTGCGCATAACAACATGATCACAGACTCGATCGAAGAGCTTTGATGGACGTTGTTCGTTCAGATTATTATCAATCCGACAGAGGTTTTTTATAACTTTCCGTCGTCATCGATCTCTCCTTCAAAATTCACTATCGACGAGGTTATAGAGGATATTCACCTCATGATCGTGGAAATCACAGAGGCATCAGTTATGATGGTTCACATCAAAAAGGATCAAATTATACAAAATCAAGATCATCTTCTTGGTAAGAGATGTGCCAGGAAGGATGACTCTACTGACTTTGCAGATTTTATATAGCACAATAAAATGCTTTCGAGCATCAATAATAACAAAGGTAATGCAGCTCTCCGTAAAGACACAAAACAAGTCTATGTTAGAGAGAAGCAAATAATTACCTGAGTTGCCATCAGTGAACCACTTTTGTCAAATAGGAAAAAAAAGTATGCCTTGGTTTAGGGCATGTAAGCTCGTCCATGACTCCCTTTCGAACGCATGTATGGTAATCGAATGGATACATTGTTATGAAGTGTCAGTCGAAAGAAAGATTGTATCTACAACATCAATACACTTGATTGTGGTTCCTCATTGTATGCCAAAACAATGTCGGCATGTGTAGGGAATGTCGGTGATGCTTCCACATATTCACCCCTACGACCCATGACGGGTTACAGGTAGTTGAGATTTTGATGAATGATTGCATCTAATTAAACATTTCCTTAGCAGATGGATTGATTTATCTCTGCAGGTATAAATAAAACATATGAAGGTGTATTATAGTCTCATGCTGCGATTCGAGATAAAGTTTTATCCCGCATGCAGGCAATTAATTAGAACCACTCATTTTTACAGGAAAGAACGATCCTAATTCTATGCTATGAGTATGAAAAAATGCCGGGAAGACAGGATCCAAACCGCACAAATCAGAATAGGAAAGATCTTCATAGATCGACTATTCGAGAACGCCTATTGCCTGTGTGCGCGGTACAACATGGGATCACTAGACCCTCGGATCAAAAAGAGCTTTTGACTTTTGGGACTTGTCGTTCAGATTGTTTATCAATCATGACAGAGGGTTTTTATAACTTCCGTCGTCATTCGACTCTTCCTTCGAATTCATATCGACGAGGTTATTGATTTTTTCACCTCATGATCGCTGGGTATCAAGAGATGCAGGGATTATGATGGTTCACATCAAAAAAGGATATATATAAACAGAGATCATCTATATGGTTAGATCAACCAGGAAGCTATGACTCTACTGAATTTTTATTTCAAAGCAATAAAATCAGTCAGTCAATACCATAAAACAAAGGTAATGCCAGGATCTTCCGGAACGAGAGACAAAAATCAAACACCAGGAACATGCAAATAGTTTGCAGTCCGTTTAAAAAGGCAATCAAAAAAGTAATGATGATTAATGACGTCATTTGCGGGCCGCATGTAGTTTGGTAATGGATACATGTTATGAGTGTCAGTCGCAAAAGATCAGATTAAAGTCTACTAATTACACTTGATTGGTGGCCATTGTTTGGCAAATTTGTTATGGGGGCATGTGGGGGGGACAGTGCCGGGATAGTAAGGAGTAAAAGATAGGTTATCATTAACATCCGTTTCATCCCGGATATCCATCTATTGGAGGGTAAGGTAGTATAGAGTTTTGCGGGACATCTGCGTCTTCAAACGATAGGCATAAAGCACTCGCTTATCGAGCCCTAAAAGTGCTTTTACAGGCAATCAGTTTAAGTGTGTCACATTTGGTATAGTGGGAATATAGAAAAACTTTCCCTGTGGCACGTCAATAGTTCACAAAACGTAGTATACATTGATACTCCTTTTTACACAGGCACTGTCTATGCCTGCGGCTTGAGACGCACAACCATAACTGAAATTTATAATAGGAAAACATACCAGGAGTTTAAAGATACGTTTGCACTCCTGAGGAGATTGCAATGTGGGTTGAATCTCACCCACAGGTGGCAAATGCTGTTGTAACGAGAGCACAAACAGTTAGCTACGGATATGGCTACACCACCTCTTCCTATAATAGATACAATTATGTCTCAAGTTGGCACTGTTTCACCTTCTGTTTTTGCAGAAAAACAGAAGAGATAAGGACCCAACTTTACAAGGATTGTTTAGCCGAGCAGAACATAAAAAAACTATTAAAATAACGACAAGAAGGGGCTGAAAACAATGGTTCAAGATAAAGAAATCAATACTCACTAGATATTATGATGATGGCAAAACAATTATACATCAAGTGATAGTACCTAAAGAATACAACCATTGGTCCTAAAAAACAGGTCATGACTCCCCTATGGCAGGGCATATGGGGATCAAAAGAACATTGTTTCGTGGTGTTACGTCACAATTTTATTGGCCTGGGGTTAATAAAGACTTAAAGTGCATGCTGACTTAAACTTCAAGTTTGATTTTTCATCCTTTCTTAAACCAGTTGTTTAAGGTTTAATAACGTAAAAGGGGCATGGTGAATTCATATACGGCAAGCAACCCTAAACAGATTACGTGCCTGAGGACTATTAAGAAGATCAGTGGAGATAGTGGGTCCCCACTTATTATTAAACAAATCGATTACTCACAAATTTTAACTTGCCTAGATTGTTGCAGCGTTGCCCGAGGCCATAAGTGAAAACCATCAGAAACTCATCTTGTCTGATGCGTTTCGATAATTTTGGTCACAAAAAACCATGTGTATATGTCAGATCAAAGGACGCCATAATAATCATCCAACATTGAGGGATTTAGAACCATAAAAGGGAATACAGGTCGTTTAATAGTGTAGAAGGCGCGGAGGTGTGGCTCTATTATTTCGGGTGTAGTTTTACTGGAATAGCTCGCTTCAGATTGGTTATCTTAGAAACTGAACAACCCAGAATGGAATCGAGCTCTCAAAGGTAATTGTAGACTTTACGTTACAAATGGAGAGAACGGTTTGGCGGGGTGAATTGGGGGGTTCGATGATGTAATTTCTTCGGGTCTGATAACACCAGGAAGATTTATTTTGGAGTTCGGTTGATTTACAATTTGTACATCTCTCGGAAAAAGTTTAGTGTTTTGATCTCCGAGCCTCTAAAACTACCATCTAATGAACTTTTCACTTTTGATATTTTACGGGTAAAACTTCAGATCAGTTGTTTAGTTTTCACGTTGTTATTACATGAGGTTAGTAATGTTGTGTCAGATTGACACAACAGGGGAAAATGGACTGTTGTTTGTTGGCAGCTAGCGCCATCACATAGATTACGTTATAAAAAAAACGATCTTGAAATATACATGGCAAGCTTTGTGCTGTTTAATCAGCTGGAGGATGGTTAACATACGGCTGTGATAGTGGAATAGGGTAAAATCAAAATCATTGTCAATCAATTACTTCAAATAATGGTAGTTGAGACACCACACCTATTTTAATTCCTTAGAAAACTCTATGAACATGATGTTTCACATCATCCTTTGAATTCAACTGCAGTTTGTTCATTTGAAAAAGAGAATTAACAGATACTCACTTGTTTTGTGTACCTGTATCCCGTTTTGGGTGGAAAGAGAATTGTTGTCACCAATCGGTGTTCATTTCCTACGGAATGCATTTGGAATAAATTAAACCTTCTAAGTACTGTCTTCTGCTCTGAGGGATTTGCAATTGCGATGACTTTTTTGTCAGAAGAATAATCGGTTTTGAAAGGAATTCATGAATTGTCCATTCCCCGGCAGATCAATGATTTTTCAAGGAGCTCAAGGACCACAATTTACTTTCCAACATTTATGAGGGATTTAGAATCCATGCTTATGGCTGTTCACCACTCGTTTTGTAGTGCGTATAGGCCTCAAATCAAACGGTGTGTGCGAGCGCTACAATAGCACTCTAAAACAGATGTTATCTAAGATAACTGAAGAATGCCCTCGTGAATGGGATCGGCTTCTGCCCGGCAGGCCCTCTTCGCTTTTCGTGAAGTGCCCCACGAGAGCACGGGGTGGTCTCCGTTCGAATTGGTTTATGGTTTTCGAATCCGCGCGGACCAATGATGATACTCAAAGATTTGTTGATTGGAGCATCAATTGATACAGCACTCTCGAAACAGCTACGAGTTAGTGATTGATCTCCGACAACGAATCATCGATGCGTGCACTTATGCATCCCAGAGTATTGAAAAATCAGCCACTCAACGATCACGATTATTACATAATCAAAAGAGAATATTAAGATCATTTAAACCAGGGGAAAAAGTTTGGTTGTTGCTACCTCATAACGATAACAAATTACTGATATCATGGCAAGGTCCATTTGATATTATCAAACAAGTCACAGATGTTGACTACTCAGTGAACGTTAGAGGTAAAATCAAAACCTTCCATGTCAACATGCTAAAATTTGTAGTTGAAAGACCACAGTAATTAATTCCTGTCTTTAACTCTATTGATGATTCTTCACATCATACTGCTTCTTTTGCAGTTGTTCATGAAGAAGATACCACTTCGTCTATCCCTTTACAATTTCAACTACCTTCTTTGCAATCATCGGAATCTTGGAAAGACGTGACTATTTCTTCGTCACTATCTTCTTCTCAACAAGATCAAGTTCGGGATATTCTCATTTCTTTTAATGATGTTTCATCACCGACCTTCCAGGTCAGACATCGCTTATATCCTATGATATTACTCTTACTGATTATAAACCTATCAAACTCAGACCCTATCCTATATCTTTACACCACAAAGATAGGGGTAAAAAAGAGTTAAAGGAGATGATACGTTTAGGTGTGATATCTCCTTCGGAATCACCATATGCATTCCCAATGGTGATTGTTAAAAAGAAGGATGATTCTTTACGCATTTGTATTGATTTTAGGCGATTGAACAAAATTACAATCACAGACGGTGAGCCTATGCCACTTTTAGATGATCTTTTGTCAGAATTATCTAATGCTACCTTCTTTAGCAAACTAGATCTCTCTAAAGGCTACTGGCAAATTCCTCTTGCCGAAAATGCCAAACCTTACACAGCTTTCACAACTCCTTTTGGGCTCTACCAATGGAATTATATGTGTTTTGGGTTGGTAAATGCGCCAGCGACGTTTGTGCGCATGATGCGCCGCCTTCTTGGCGATCGTAAAGATGTCATCACGTACATCGATGACATCTGCCTATTTCATGACTCGTGGGAAGACCATATTGATGGTTTAACTTCCCTTCTACATACGTTACGTATGCATGGTTTGACTGTGCAACCTTCAAAGGTCCAAATAGGTTGTCAGGAAATTTCTTTTTTTGGTCACCGAATAGGTAACCACAAACTGTATCCTGACGACAATACAGTCAAAAGAATTCTTGAGATTTCTACCCCTTCTACTAAGAAACAAGTTAGAAGCCTTTTAGGCCTAATAAACTATTACCATAAGTTCATCCCGCATTTCGCACAACTATCTACACCTTTGTCCGCACTGTTGACCAAAGGTAGTCCTAATAAGGTACGTTGGGACAAAGATTGCGAAAGCGCTTTGGTAACAATTAAGAAATTATTTAGCAATGCACCTATTTTGTTATTACCGAATATACGTATTCCATTCATACTCCAATCAGATGTCTCGAGCTACTCCATGGGTGGTTGTTTGCTGCTGGAAGTGAGGGGGATGATGTTGAGGATTGCTTCATGTCTGCAGCATGGCGCATTCCTCAAATGATTGTGTCTCCGCGACTGATGTCGATGATTGTTTCATGCTTACAGACATTTGGATTTGTCGATGATCCGAATGGCTGTATTATGGAACACCTCAAACGAATAGAGATATATCTCATCGACCGATGTCGATGATTGTTGCATGTGTGCAAGCATTTGAGTTTGGCCGACTCGGATTACTGCACCATGGAACATCGCAATTGAATATGGTAACGATAGGTATGCATATCTCTATGCATGACGCGTGTGTCTTTGTAAGGACATTGGACGTGTGGGCTTCGGCCCCAACGGCAGCGTATGGCATGTGTGGCCATTGCCACTTATATTGTGTGGTATAACCACTGGAAAGTGTGTGGCGTAGTCCACTTTTAAGTGTGTGGCTGGGAAGCCATTTGAGCAGTGTATTTCTTGAACCAAACGTAAGTCGTAGTAGGAATAACGCAGTTTGTATAATTATGGCAGATTAGCCTGGCGTGGTATGCCAAAGGAACATTATGTTACTAGCAATAGCGTAAGACTAGTATAGATGGATATTGTACAGCTAGCGGCAAGCGTAAGCCTAGTGTAACGGATATTAAACGACTAGCAGTAGACGTAAGCCTAGCATAATAAGTGTATTGCTGACTAGCAGGATAGTTAAGTCTAGTTAGCCTCTGAATTTATGCCAAAGGACATTGGCCGTTAAAAAGGAACTGACCTCTAACCAGGACTCTAGATAGAGATTGTGAACATGTGCTTATGAAATAATGAGAACTCTTACAGATCGTACATGAATGTGATGTGACTTTTGTTCCCATGTAGTTGGTGTCTGCTCATGGTATAAAATAACTAATTAAATATTTTGAGTCGTCAAAATCACAGTGTTATCAACTATCGTATTCGCAGTTGAGTTAAATGCTATTCATCCTCAACTGATCATGACCAGTGATGATTAATGTCTTAACACGCTGCATCTCACACTGCCAATATAATTAATAAGACAAGAGACTAATACAGGTCAGTCAAGGGTCGAATTTAATATGAAACACATTCAGCACATAATGAATCACAAGGGTTAAGCAGACATTATCGATACCAACGAACAGTATTACGGAATCCTACAAAAGTGATAAGAACCCGAGGGACTTTGACTCTATAAACTGAATACGAATATAATAACTTGGTCATCCTCAAATACTAGAAGTCATCGAAGCACCCAGCACATACTGGGATCCCGAGAAGCCCGTAACAACCTCATGGTACCGGATTTGTTTTTATAAAAATATTTCTGCCTTTTGTTTTTTTGTGACAAAATTTCTGGAACTTCCCTCCATTTAAATTACGCAGTTCGGGTAAGTATTAAATAAGTGTCTCCATGTTACTAGGAGACAGATCCTACGTGCTGTAATGGCTTTGTAAACCTGCCTTGCGAGCGTCCAGTTAACAGAGTGGTTACAGCGCTAGCCTCTAGCGGCAAAAGTACCAGGTTTGAAAGGTCACGCTTCAGTCTATGCAGCTGTAAATAGGTACCTGATTGCTCTTGAGTTAGTTAAGGCAAAGGCAGCGAGGAAGGGAGCTGGTCACCTCACCTCTTGAAATTAGACCTAGTTTAGTGAAGTCTCTAACACTTCACTCCCCAACGGCAGTATCTGCTAGGGGAATAGTAGTAGTAGCTCCCTTCAGTCATAACTGACTATGGTGATGCGTCCCTGAGATGGTAGCGCTCAGATGTTGTTGTTTTTTTTCCTTGCCTGGTGTTCCTTTCGGCGTGTACTGTTCTCTTCTGCTTGTTGTGAGAGCTTTCTTTTGTCCAGTCTGAGGTGGCACTGTAGGGAGCATCGGCAGCTTCATCTTCCAAGCTTCGATTTATGTCCAGTGCCTTCATGTCCCTTTTGCTTACATCTTTGAATCTCAGCTGCGGCCGCCCGACTGTTCTTTTACCACCTGCCAGTTGTCCGTAGAAAATATCTCTAGGGATGCAACCATCAGCCTTTGGGCGGACATGACCAAGCCAGCGTAGTCTGAGCTGTCTAAGCACTGTAAACATTCTTTGAAGGCCAGTACGTGACAGCACCTCGACTGGGACGAGAGGGATTTGGGGCGACCTCTTCTCGATCTCTCTTTCACTACGGCAGTAATCAGTTACATTTGTTGTACTGATTATTTGCGTGTTTTCCATGGTCAGCAATTTTTCGTTCTCTGTTAGGTAGCAGATATATTGTATCTACATTCTTTCACTACTCTCAGGGATAAGTCGTCTTGTCTGTTTGTTCCCCATTTCTCTCTGCTTTGCAAGGAGCGTCTGAGATAATATTAACGACAACCATGTTGGCTAATCGTGGGTGCAGCCGACATCAGAATACAGAATAGCCCTACAAATCGCCAGCGTATTTGCTAATCGCTGATAAAGGCTAAGGTGCGTGACAGATAAGAGATTACTTGTCTGTGCGACACATTCTGGACAGGATGCATTGCATCTTCGCTTCCTGTCCGACTTTCACGTACAAAATTTCTTTCGATAAAGTAATAAGTTGTTAAATCTTACACTCATTGCTGAGAGAGTTTACCCATGTGTTTGTGAGTTTGCATCACGCGCAAAATTATTCCATGTCGGAATATTTTGAAACTTCCCCACCCAACAAGCATGTTTGAAATGATTGGAGCCTTGAGTAGCTTCATAACAAACAGATGCGGGGGTACAACAGGAATATAACCTGACCTTTTCGCAGTTTTAAGTCACTGTGAGAAATCGCTTGCCAAGATGACGCAACCAGACCTTGCCAGAAGTTAGAATTCAGAATTCTATCTTATCAGACCAGACACCTTTTATTGGAGTATTTAAGAGGACTTACAAAACAGCCTAGGAAAACTCTATCAATTTAACAAGGAAACCGGGACTGAGGAAACTGAACACGGAGTCATAGAGGAAATTATCTTGTAAAAGTAACGATCCCAAGTACACGTAAAAATTAAGGCATCTGCCAGTGCCTTATATGCATCTGAGCAAAACGTCTGTGAGCCAGGATTGGCGTACGAAGGGGCTGGTTACTGCTTTATTGTTAGTTTCATAAAGACAACTAAACGCATAAATAGTCCCAGGTTCCATATGGAGCAAGGAGGGAAAGATGAAAGAAATAATGTACATTCTAATTATAATACTTACAGTTTCAAACCAGTGTAAACGTCCATGTAAACATATTCACTTTAAAATTAATGAAAGTTTCAAACTTTTCAATCAGTGTAAATGTAAATGAAAACATATTCAATTTATATTGTGAACACTTTTCAAACAGTGGAGTTGTAAATGTAAACATATTCTATCTGTATTATTAACCTTTTCATTTAAATGTAAAATAACTATAAAGCTATTCAATTTAAATGTAAAGAAAGTTTTCTCTCGAGGGATTGGGTTTGATTCTCATCGAGGGTAGAATCTGAGTAGATGGGATGGTGGAATGGGGGAAAGGGGACACATGGATATGTGTCGGGAAACTCAATGCTCGGGAGAGCGTTTCGTTTCTATTCTTTTGCCATAGTTGTTGTTGGTGGTACCAGTGAGGGTACTAATCTCTGGAACAAAGTGAGGGTAGAAGTGGACTAACGTAGAAACGAGTGACCAGCTTGGCAATTACTCCTTGATTTTACTTGGAACGTGCCGCACCTTTAATCTTGACAAGAGACGCGAGAACTGCAGTGACCTATCTACACAGAACCAACCTATCAGCTGGAACAGAACCAACCTATCAGCGGCGCAGAACCTACCAGTGGCAGATAAGTTAAACGTTAAAGCTGCCACGTGAACTCCTTTTAAAAGAAACATCCCATCACAACGGTGATGAGCAACTTTTTTTTATAAAACATTATTCATTCTTTTAAACCCTTGTTAAAACTAAATAATTATTAAATTTGTTATTTGTAATTATACAAATTTAACTTCGATTTAATAATTTTAAATGTACTGCATGTTTGTCTCAGTCAGTTTACTAAATACACTCTAAACAGAGCTATACCTTAATAATAAGAATTCCACTGAGTAAATCAGGTTGGTGGCTTGACGAGCTAAAATTAATAATTCCTTAATCCTTCACAAAACTTTTCTTCAGATCATAGAGTTAATGTGCTCAGCCAATGCAGCATTGTTCTCGCTTTTCTGAATATCTTGTGAAAACTACCTTGAGATAGAAGCATCATTATCCTTCTATCTACCACTCTGCCAAACGTAATCTTGTGCGACGATAGACACCTTTGAAGACCCTTATTAGATACTCTTGAGTTTTGGCCACCGTTGGACCACTACTGCAAAGCAGGGGAGCAATCCGTGACATCGACATTTTTCACTTTATCCTTCCACGAAATACCAAGAACCAGATAAATGACAACATGAGAATTAATGCCATCATGAGGTAATACAGCATAATGAGCACAACATACATAATCTCTCCCTTCCCCCCCCCCCCCCCCCCCCCCCCATGCGGTCATGTTTTGACGGATTACTTGCTAGTTTTTATAATAATCTTCAACACTGCATAAGGAGCCGCGGTAGCGCAGTGATTAGTACACTGGCTTTCCAGCTCGGCGTCATGGTTCAATCCCCAGTTGAGGTGGGTTTTTTTTTATCGCAAGCGGCTCCGGAGTCGACCCAGCCTCCTCATGAATTGGGTACCAGAGCAACTCAGGGAAAATTAAAGGCGGCCGGTATGATGCTGACTACATCACCCCTACTGTGCCAATGGTCAAGAAAAAATTAGCCTAACACCATATTCCCAATATGTCTCAATTGGCGTGTAACAGGATCGTCTACCTTACCAGCACTGCATAACATACATACATATACAGACCCATGCGCTCAAACGTGTAGGAATATAAAATAAAAACATAACAAAGCTACATCATACAATAATAGCAACAAGATTCACCAAGCGTCATGATCCGCGAACATAATCTCACTGTCAATAGACAGTGCACGAAAACTCGCAAAATAATCTCGATGCACGCCATGAATCAATAACAAACAAAACCTAAAAACAAACACTTGGGTGTGTTCTTTACAAATATCGCTCTCACAGATGAGGAGTTTTCACAACATTCACAGGCAAATTAGGAAAGCACGTGAAGCCGAATGTGATCAGATCTGTTTGGCCAGAACGATGTTAGAAAGAAAAGTCAAGAATCCATGTCAAATCAGCGGAAAGGAATCCTGATAATCAGGAAACTTGAAGAATTCTCAGGGAGTGGGTTGATTTTATCCTTAAAGGAAAAAAATTGTATGAGAATTAACAATTTAAAGAATGTGGAATATCTTGCTGCTGATACGAAGCATCTTCATCATTGTGGCGAGATGGAAGCTAGATAGTAAAATAATAGTTCCCAGAAATGGAAAAGAGAGCTGGTGAACTAGAGATGAGATAGCACAGGACAAGTCAGTAGATAACTGCACAGTTCTAGATGGTAGCTGTAGAAGAGAACTGTGAAGTAAGTCACCTTCTTGCTAGACCTATCCTATGCTCCTAGGGTGTCTCTATAATAGTTGGTGTAAAATGTAGCTCGTTAATTATCACCACCGATTAAAAAATATTAAACATTCTTTGAATTCCACACAAGAACAAAAATTTAAAACTGTAACTGGAATTTAAACAAAATAAATCAACTGTAATTTATAAAATTAATAATTTAGTTTAATAATTAAATAGTTTAATAGTTAAAATTGAAATTTAGTAAAAGTTGCAAGAATGTATTTACAAAATCACCAGCTGGAATTTAATCAATTGTCAATGTCTTTTAACATCATATCGGCCATTAAGTGACTTTTCGACATGCTTCTTCAATGAAACAGTACTTATCTCCTTCAGTTTCTTTCTCTACAGACACTTCTTACATTGATCAGGGGTAGATTTTCCAAGAGAGTTAATTCACTTGAAAGGTAGACACGATGCTACTACCAGGCGATGCAGAGATGGTCCTTTACTCACACACTGCAGATTTTTATGCTCCTTATCAGAAGCTTTGTTGCAACTCTGTCTGGGATAGGAACCTGCAAACATATGCACCAGACCATGGAATTTGTTGTCTACAACCAATACGATCCTCCGATGATGACGAGACACTGTTGATCAGAATCCGTATTCAGACAACTTAGTCATAAGGCCTTGGTCATGTCAATTAAAGAAATACGTCATACACTCAGTAAAATACATCGAAAAAATGTGGACATCGTTAACAATTTTTTTCTGAATTCTGTCAATTAATTCATTTACATTCTTAGTTATGCCACAGTGGTTTCCCTTTAAAGACATTACATCATCGAAAATTTAAAAGAAGAAGAAGGAGAGGAATTTGCATCGAACGAAATGAAACGAAGACAAAGAAGAGGAAGTAGAAGAAGAAAAAGAAGAAGACGACGAACCCTCCTGCACACAGCATTAAATTTAATCCTAAAAACGACTAACAGCTTTTATAGCTAGTATTGAGTAGTCACGACAAGGACTCCAGCTGCGTCAATGCTGTTCAGGATTGTTCAGGCTATATTCAGCTGGAGACCAGTTTCAGTTGTCAGCGTAGTTTTATGAGTACCAATATAAAACACAAGCACGTAAATCAAAGTTAGTCATAACATCAATGTTAAATATTACATCGATTTACATGACACGAAGATACTTTGTAACATAACGGTCAATACATGTTTAACATAACCTTCAGACACGATATTGCGGATCTGAGCTTATCACTTTGCAAGTCGGCTCACAAAGTAAGTCAACTTGGCTTTTCTCAGCTAGAGGCTGTGGTTATATGGCTTCTACAAGTGTAGGTCAGTCCGCTGAGCGTCTTCTGGGCTATTTAATTTTGAAGTGGAATTTTGAGTCCAGAATTTAATATGAGCGAGCTTATATGCAGTTTCCCATTCCGTGTGAATTTGATTGAGCCTGTGTTTGATTGGATCTCCTCGTATCAATCTGATTGGTTAAATCTGTCTCTAGTTGAATCTCATTTTTTTCATTTCGATGAGTTTCTCCTTCTGCTTCCCTTCAAGTCGTTTGTTGAAGAGTACAAAGTTGGAAAGGCAAGGCTTGCAATGATGCTACGCGATTCAGCAGATGACGTGGTTAAGTCCATTCAGCCCACACTGAAAACGGGAAGGAAGTGGAGAGTGGAAGAAGCTGTTGATGCTGCCCAAGAGTCGCTCAAACTGAGGGAGGTAATCGGATACACACTGTGGTAAAGTGGGATGTTATAAATATTATAGGGGACTTAGTGTACTGACTGAGATCAGCTGTGAAGGTATCTGTATCTAATAAGTGTGGTGTATTACAGATGACCTTACTTGCTACCACATTTATACCTCAGTCAGAATTATTCTGGAATATTGTGATGACTACGTTAAATGTCTAGGGTTATGAAAATGATGAAGTGTAAGTCACAACAACAACAGACAGATAAACAATTTATTTTATTCCACAACACTTTACAACACTGTGACACTCACACACATATAACACTCCATAAGACTATCTTAACTGAGTCAAGTGTAAAGTTTCAAATATATATATATGTATTAATTCCTTTCAATAATAGATATCCTGATTCAACTACACAGTGAACCAGGAATCACAATCAAGGGTAATTACAAGTAGTATGTACACAGTTTATATATATAATCTTTGTATTGACATAATTTATTAGTATTATCCTATGTGTGTAAGTTGTGAAGTAGTACTATGAGGTAATACTGGTTTTGTTTTTCAAGCTAGATTGTTGTTTGTCATCATGGCTTCAAGTGTTTGATTATCGTGGAAATAGTATTTGGAAAAGTTCACAGTTCCTGTCGTTTGAAACAATTTATTGTCCCTCTGTGTTTAATATAATGTCAATTTTTGAGGGGGGCACATAATGTTGAGCTACTCTGGCCACCGAAGCTTATCTTTCGTGATGGCTGCAGGAAAAGACTCCTCTGCTCAATTGCTTCACTGTATTCTGGAGACACCTCACTGGTCGCTATCTGGACCAAGGAGTATGCTGTCAGCCTCTGGGTTCAGCAAAACTCAGACCAGGTGCTGCTTCAATAACTTTAGGACCACGGTCCCTGAAACAAGAAGGTTGTACCTCCTACTTCAGAACTAATTTATAATCTATTTCCACACTGAACACAATACATAACAAACACTGAGTTCAGAGCGGTGGGCCAACTACTAGCTTCATCTGAAACAATTTACACCAGTATTCTCCTCCCTAATGGTTACAACGCCTCTGCAATTCCAGCATTATTTCCTTCTATTCAATAAGATAGGTGTCAGTGTACTGTTTGGCAATTCCATGCAGTTTTACTTTTCTCCGACACCTCCTGTTCAGGTTGGAGCAATATCTAGGCCTTGCCTCATGTTGGCTACTGAACCACACACATATACAGACATAAATTATCAATTTACATTCAATTTTCATTAAAAAGATATCAAATATGTCAAGCTTACCACAATTCATGGAAATAATACACAATTACGTTGACTGACAATGAATATGGCACAAATTCCGATCTGCCTCTGTCCCAGGCTTTTATTTAGAAAAATATGCACTGGTTCTCAACGCACTGTTTCTTAGTAAGTTTATTTCAAAATGTGGCACTGAACAGACGCTCCTCATTGACTATATCAGCGGGTCTAACCAATCGGGCCATGTTTACACAGCTTTTCAAAAAATTTTACCCTTCTCACGTTTCCCCTAACAACCAAAATTAGTATTTGTAGTCCGACTAATCGTGTTTAGCCTTACATATCATTCCCGCCAATCAAATTGGATTTAACATGGTGACCTATTTCCTGTACAATGGTGGTTTCAAAACATGCCACTGTGCGATTATTATTTGGTGTTGTCTGACACCCTCACTATTTTCTTTTGGCTATAATTTGTAATTCCTAGACTATTTGCGTAACACTTAACATATTCTTTGTCAGCAAGTCCTAAGGAACCCAAATATATAAATTTAATGGGGCTAAGGGGCTGCGTTCAAAATATGCATTTTCTTCTAGGATAGTCGTGTATTTTTATTTTTATTTTATTTTTATCGATTTAGAACCGCCACCTGTCCTGCCTTTTCGACTGTTCTGTCATACTAATGTCAGGATTTCAGACATAAAACAGTAGAATGTCATGTTTCCCAATAAGCATTATACAGGTTTTTAAACCTAACTCTCGTATGGGTAGTGTTTTTTATCACTGTCGATTTGAAAAAAAAAGTTAGTGCTTCTGGCCTTACGCGCGTGATGGCATTAATTGTGTATCGCGAGACGCGTGTTAGTGTTGCATGCGTTCCTGCTTTCAGCCCTCACTCTCTCTATCCTAATTCCATCTGTCCTTCCGTTTATGTTAACGTAGTGTATAAAAATGAAATTAATGGAAGTATTAATTTAGGTCATTACGCAGTGTGCCTAGCTCAAGGTTTTCTTAGAAATACAGTACACGTTTTATTGTAGAAAGCGTGTATTGATGCAGTAGGCTTTACTATCAACGTGAAAGCGTGAGAATATGCAGACGAAGCATAAAAAAAGGGTTTTTTATTGTTCAACCAGCATGACGTTCTATTAACACAGGCGTACGCTATTGGAAAGCACGGGTCTTTAACCATTTCTCTTTCCTTTTTATTGAATTTATGTGTTAGGCTTTACAATGTACTTTTTAATTTATATATGTGTATTTAGAATGTCTCACGACACACACAAACGAATAGACGGGGATTTGGTCATGGAGACATCCGCTGGTGGTCCAAGGCATCAAGCAGGGAGCGCAGAGACATGGTAGTTCAGGAGATACGAGGAGCTGAGAATGATAAGAGGTTGCAAAAAGCATTGCAGCAGATCCAACAAGGCCAATGGACTACATGGGAAGGAGCCCTGCAGAGGTCCTTGACATGGAATGATATATGACATATGGCACCTCTTAGGCTCAGCTTCGTTGTTAGATCAATGTATGACCTGCTGCCGTCGGCCACAAACCTTGTGAGATGGGGAAAGTTGGATGATGAGCAGTGCCCCCTGTGCCAGGGGAGGCAGACACTTGAACACGTACTCTCAGTGTGTAAGATGTCATTAGGGCAAGGGCGATACACTTGGCGCCACAACAAAGTGCTAAATGAGCTTGCTGCGACAATAGACCTGGCAAGGATGAAGGCGAATAGCAAAGCCAGGCTGAGCACCACAAATACATACTTTCTGAGGGCAGGAAAGTCAGCACACCCCAAACCGAGTAAACCAGGTAGCAGTTTACCATCTCTTCTTGACTGTGCAAACGACTGGGAGATAGCGGTATACCTACCTGGACGAGGGGCATATCCAGAGAGTATCAGAAAATCGCGGAGACGGCCGGATATAGTGCTTCATTCTTCAGCATCGCTTCAGGTTATACTGATTGAACTGACCGTGCCATTTGAATCCAGATTGGACGAGCAACATTCGTTCAAAGCGGCCAAGTATAATGATCTAGCCTCAGATCTGAGACACGATGGGTTCACTGCAAGTGTCATGGCTGTTGAGGTGGGCGCAAGAGGGCTCGTGGCCGCATCAGTGTATGATTTATTGAAACTGTTAGGGCTGAGGGGACAGTCGAGAACAAGGGCACTGAAGAGGCTTAGTGAAACTGCCGAAAAGGCATCGTGCTGGCTGTGGAACAACCTCAATGGGCTATGGAAAGCGTGACAGTAAACTCTCCGTACAGAAAACACCAGGAATTTTTCTAAGTCCACAGTACGTTGAGTTTTTTATTGTACTGATGAAAGGGTTTGACTGACGAGCAACAGGCGGTGTATATTATAATAGATGTTAGGCACAGAATTTCAGTTGCTAGCGCGCAGTGGCTAGCCTCGTCGGCTTCGCGCAGGTGTGTCCGTGTCTGTCCCTAGTTGTGTGCGACGGAACGAACGGAGTAATTTGTCTTCTCTTTGTTACTTTCACTATTGCCTCCACGGCTGGCGGAGTTGTGGATTTTAAAGTTGCTACCAAAGTGAAATGGGTTCATTTTCGATACAAGACAACAGGAGGCTGAGACACTTGGGAGTCATGACCCAAGTGGGCCCGCCTCCCTTAGAGTGTAAAGGAGTATACTGGGCCGAAACACTTGTCCGATGGGGGGACTTATTCTGATGATCAGATTGCCTCCTGTTGTGTCGCTCTGTAAAGAGTTTCCTATCTCCTTCTCGCTTCTTTGCATTTGACTGGCTCTTTTTCGCACTTCTGATTGCTTGCTTTCTTTTTTCGTCTCAGAATAATTAGGTGATTTCCCCAGTTGTGAATTCCATATAGAATTATACTGCGATATTTCTAGGTGTTATTATATTACAGAGAAATCCCCAAACAAGTTCATGTTCGTTTTGCTACTATTATTAAAGTCGCCGTATTTATCTTTATCATCATAATCATCATTATCCTATCATCATTATTATCATCGTCAACGTCATCGTCTTCATAATTTTTAGTTATTTTTTCTTTTTCTTGTTGTCTGCGTTTTCTATTTCACCATATTAATCGTCATCTTCCTCTTTGTTTTTCCAAATCTTCATCACTATTTTTTTCTTCTGATTTCTCTTGTCCTGGTCGTGTTTTTCTCTTTCATTTTCTTCTACTATGCACTACATTAAATATAAACAGTCCAACCTGCTTCTGGACAATTTAAAAGTCTGGTAAACATTCATAGGGTTCTCTTGTGTATTTCAGCCTCACCGTGAGTTCATTTGTTTCTATGATCCTACGTTTCGTTTGGAAGTTGGTATCTAAATTGTTTCGATAATTCGTCTTCCACAAGATGTGTATTTCGGATCTCTTTACTATTGTCTATCTACCTTCCTCTCAAACATCTCTTTGTCGCGCTGTCGGATGTTCTGCTGATCATGGCAGTTAATTTGACTATATTCTGACAATTTCACAATACACTGTAAGTGCATATCTCTCAGTGTATTTGATTTGGCTGCATTCTGACAATATCACAATACACTATAAGTACTTGTCTCTCATTGTACTTGATTTGGCTACATCCTGACAATAACCTATAGACGATTATCATGGACAATGTCTAATTTTTTAAACATAACTCTCAAACAAGAGTTTCTAATAAATTCAAGTGCATGTTATTGTGTTTCTTTTGGATAATTTCAGAAGCATTTCGATACAACTCCTGTCTCACGTAGGAAGATCTGTATTCCTAAATTAAGGAAAGAAAATATGTAACTATAAATGTGCTTACATTGATCATATTTTTGCTAATTAATAATTTAATTAACTTTGTTGTCTATATCCAATTGTTGACCAACATTTCATGTTATTAAATCTTGTTATTTTCTATATAATAGGAGAGTCTGGTGTACTTCACAATTAATATCGCAACGTAACGTATCCAATATTCTTTATCCACTATTACTATGCGTTGCCACACTAGGATAACATATCCATTACTATTCTTTCCATCTATCACTATTCCTAAACTACTTATCAGGTGGAGGGATCGTTCTGCGCCATTTCTTATCAGTCCAGTTTTCCAGATCTCATATAACTATTATTCCTGTGGTCTGTTGGATTATAAACGGCCGTGGCAGAGATACAGACCTTGAACAGGCCATTCATGCTTCCTTACCTTTGACATCCGCTTTCTCTTAGAACCCTTTCTATAAATTTACCAGGAATTTCATTAATCTTTTACGAGGCAAATATTTGTATTAAAGGGAATTTCTGAAGAGATTGTCGAATTATTCACTAGGTATCTTATTTACTGCCTATCCTCTATTAGAGGGATCCCGTTACTCGCCCATTGAGGCATATTGGGAATATGGTGTTAGGCTAGGGTTCCCATAATGTTCTGTTCAAAAACCGGGACATTTCCAAATCTGTACTGTTGCTGTCATTTTCGACGGAGTCATCTGTCAAGTTATTTGCTTATGTTTGTATCATAAGTATAATTGTGTCTTTACCTGCGATGTCAGGTTGATTAGGGGTTGTCTTCCCTTGTTTATTCATTCATTGTGTTTGACCTTTAGGGTCAGAGGTTGACAGTTCGGCGTGGGCCTATGGGAAGGTTTTTTAAGCGGGAGTGAGATATACTTCCGGGAAGCCGGGAGGTCCTGTTTTTCTGAAGGGACCAAGAGTCCATTGTTTTTCGGGGAGAATCTTCGAAGTAACTGCTATGGCAGTTTTCCCCAGTGAATCTCTGTGCGTCGGGATGACGACAGAATTCCTTGTGTAGTTCTGAGGATTCATTTACCAGGTAATACCGACCTTTATGCATTATTACGCTTTTCGGTGGCAGAACATGTAAAGGATTACCTAGGGTGAACAGCAGTTCACGGATCCGCCATTTCAGAACTTATATATTTGTGCTCGAGGTAGCCATCCAAGACTGTTAGTCTTATATTGTCCAGAAATCCAGTGACGAAGATATATTGTGGGAGCCGCAGATTGGCGGAACTTCTATCTACAATAAGTATTACTGCAGGGTTGGTGATAACCTATTTAACAGAAGTACACGGCCGACGTTAGGACGAGGCCTGTGCTTCCGGCTATTATAATACAGCCTGATATGTGCAATTGGCAGGGAGTGCCAAGTTGCACCTGTGTGTCAAGGTAACTAAGGCATCTGACGCGTTTAGTCAGAGACGCCAAGGGCGACGCTACGAACTGTCATTATTGAAGAACTTTGCTATTGACCATGCACGTCTATTCTGATGTTTACCTTTTTGAATGCCAAATGTATACCTATCGATGTCAGGTCAGCATGACCTTGTTACACTGACTGTTCCTGTTGATATTATGTGTGTTCCCGTCAATAAATGTCTTGAAACATGCCTGCAGTGTCAAAGCATCCTTGATTACTGCATGTGAGAGTATGGGTTGCAGGATCTACATCTATACGAGCCTAAACACATTCGCGTCTTCATTCGCACCCACACTCAACTCATCATACGCTCGCACTACACATCTAACAACATGTAAACTGTCTTGGGCCAGTGATCACCTCAACAAGAAAAAAAAGACAGTTACATTTCTGGTGGCCAGTATGGGGACCCTTATGATACATTTCTTGTCGCCAATGTGGCCTAGAAACTTACATTTCTGATGGACCAGATCTGTGGGTTTAAAAAGAACAGAGCGAGCATTTGACATTATTGTTGACATTTATGGATCCAGAAATTTACATTCCTGGTTGGCTGTTACATGTATGATGTCTCCAGTTTTGTCGAGAAAGTTACAAGAAGGACAAGTACACATTACACTTCTGATCTGTGGGTCTAAGCTACACACGGGACAGCCGTAACACACAGTGCTAATTCTACATTTGCAAGTTTTGGCTACAACAGGACAGATATAGGTCATCAACGGTTGACACAAATAAACAGTACGAGCATTTATATTATAATGCTACATAAAGCATAACAAGACAAGTACTGAAGTGAACTACTAGGCATTTGCTACGTGGACCATAACTGCATAGAAGGCGGGTTCCTATTGTAAACAGTACTGCGGGTTGTTACACGTTTCATTCAACAACAGACTTTTCTAGGTCAGAGTATTCAAGCTACATTGTTGGAGGTCAAGTGTCTGTAAACAGTACGTGAAATTGTAAACATTCAATGTGCAAGCCCTAATTTGAGAAGGTCATAGTAACTTTGGTTCGTGAATACCACTTTATGTTACAGTGGATTTGACGTTCAGTGCGCGTTTGACATTTCGTTTCTGTGTTCGCAAGGAGCAAGAAATTTATTTTAGTTTCAGCTGTGACTGAACTTGTTCTGCAACACATTGAAATTGATTGCTATATGTTTATGTCACTTCTACTGTTTTGTGTATTTTTCTGCGGGTTTTTCGGTTGGTGGGTCTTACGGTAAATATGCCACTTGATCGAGGCTTACTGTAAGCGGTCTGTAGGTGCAAATTTTCTTAATTTGGAAATTTGCTAGTGACAATTGGTCGCTATTGATGTTAGCTGTGATGTAATTGTACTTAACGTTGTTTTTGTAATATTTTGTCTGTTTTTCAGTTTTGATTGTCGATTTGTTTTGTTTGTATTCTGTAGGTCTCTCCTTTCTTGTGTATTTCTCTACACATTTTTGGTTAAAACAGTGTTGCCATTTGTATTGTTTTGTATTTTTGTCTTTGTATTTTTTTTTTGGTTGTACTACATTACTGTCATGCACAGTCTACATACACATACTTGGTCATGTTTTGATATTATTGATAAGGTAGACTCTTCATATAGAGTTTGTTAAATAATATTATATAAGATATTTATACAAGTTCTTTGATAAAAGACTTGTTATCTACAAAGATTGAGACAGTAAAATAAAGTGAAGTGAGTATACAAGTCTAGCATTTCAGACTTGTCTCCCATTGAAGTGGGATAAGGTAATTTATTTAATTTTTTTTCAGGTTTCTGATCTCATTAGACAGAATGTCTACATTGGATTTCTTCATCCAGCAAGGGTTGACCCTTGGTAAGTCTGGTAAAGAATTGGAAGAATATTCATCTGCTCAATTCGCCATTGCATTAAAGTCAGAAGAAAAGAAACAAAAAGAGGAAATTAAATTGAAAGCAGAAGCTGAACTAAAGAAGCTAGAAGCTGAGAATAGAAGATTAGAACTTGAAGAAAGAAGGTATCAAAGAGAGGCTGAGGAGAGAAAAGCTCAAGCTGCTGCTGAGGAGAGGAAAGCTCAAGCTGCAGCTGATGAAAGAAAATTCCAGATGGAAATGGAAGACAAAAAACTTCAAGCTGCTGCAGAGGAGGAAAAAAAACTTCAAGCTGCTGCAGAGGAAAAAAAACTTCAAGCTGCTGCTGAGGCTGAAATTAGGAAAATGGAACATGAGGAAAGAAAACAGAAGATGGAACTTGATGAAAAACTCGCAATTTTGGAGTTAGAGAAATTGAAATTGGCGAGTACGGGTGCTCAGCAAACAACTTCGAGTACGACAAAGGAGTTTGTTAGTAGGATTAAATTGCCTCATTTCAATCCTTTAAAGGATGACGTAGCAGATTATCTAGATAGATTCCAATTTTTGTGCGATACGCATAACATAAAAAAGGAAAAATATGTTGAACAACTGATGCCATTTTTTACAGGTGACACAGTGACTACTCTTATGACAATAGACGAACATGAGAGGACTAATTATGATGTTGTCAGGGCAGCATTACTAAAGAAATACCAATTAAAACAAGAAGACTATCGTCTTCGTTTTAGGACAATGTTGCCAGAAAATGGAGTAGATTTCTCTGATTTTGTTACAAAGATACGTCGTACATTTACACGATGGGTTGAGTTGTCTCAGATTGAGAAAACATATGAAGGTCTAATGGACTTATTATTGCGAGATAAGGTTTTGTCATCTGTTAATGATTCTTTTCTTGCATTCCTTCATGAGCGTAAGCCTAAAAACTTAAAAGAAATGGAGGAATACTGTTGTCAGTATGCCACAGCACATCCCCATGCTACAGTTAGCAATTCTAAAGTGAAAGAAGGGTTGCCAGCTGCTTCGGCAACACCATATGGCCCTAATTTCAGAAAAAAATTTCAGGGTGCTCAACAAAATTGGAATAGGGGAAGTAATCAAAATTACACTCAGAAGCGGAGTAATCCAACACATGATGGTTCTTCGTCTATGCAGTGGAGACAAGATGGTAGTTCTCGTAATTTTAGTGGTAATAATTTGAGACACTTTCGTAAAGGCTATCCAAATAATAACTATTCAAATTTTCGAGGTAATCATTCTCGACGTCAAGATTATGACGATGGTGAATTTAGAAACCGGGATTCAAACCGGAATGATGATTACAATAGGCAATATGATAACAATTACAGGGGAAATGATAGTCGAAATAATTACAGGGGAAATGATAATCGAGGTAGACCTAGGTTTAACAAAAAAAGACCTTACCAACAGGCAAACTCTGCGCAACAAGAGTTTGATGGAGTCTGTAATACAGTAAATGATAGTGGTAACTCTAGGGCTATCACTGGTTGTGCTTTCGATTTTGGGAGAGCAACTGAATGCCCCCAATGCTTAACATTGTTTGACTCATCAACTGTATCTACGCTAAGTTGTGGTCACCCTCTTCCTGCTCTACCTGCTACAGTTGCGCATGATGGGAGAGGATCTCTCATCTTACATAAAGGTCTAATAAATGATAGGCTAGTCTCAGTACTTTTCGATTCGGGATGTACTACCGTCGGGGTTAAGGAGTCTCTGATAGATCCTTGCTGTGCCACGGGAAAAACAATCAAATGTGTTACATTTGGTGGTACTATGGAAAGCTATCCTACTGCTATTATTAGGATTGACACTCCTTTCTTCACAGGAGATGTCCATGCATGTCTTCTTCCTAATCCTATTGCGGATCTTATAATCGGTCGTATTCATGGGGTTAAGGAATGCACCCCGCAACAAATTTCTAGTTGGGAAGAAAAAAACATTCAAACGGTCAATGCAGTGGTGACAAGAGCTCAAGCTCTTAATCCCCCAACTTCATCTGATAATAGTAATGAAGTTGATAGCCAAGACGAGCACTTGGTGATTTCCCATGACTCGTTTGTTAAACGTCAAGAAGAGGATCCTTCTTTGAAGAAATACTTCCTTCTTGCAAAGAAAGGGGATCCCAATCAAAATACGAATCACAAATCGTATATCACTATGAAGAATGGTATATTGGTACGAATGGTACAACACTCGGACAAGTCTATGCACTCGCAAATTCTTGTGCCTAAGTGTATGAGAGCCTTAATTCTTCGGCATGCACACGATTCTCAGTGTGCGGGACACATGGGTTTTTCCAGAACTAAAACTAGAGTCCTTGCGTCATTCTTTTGGCCATTCGTGAATAAAGACATCCGAATTTATTGCCGATCTTGCAAAATTTGTCAAGAGGTCAAGTCTAGGGGTCCGAGACATGCTGCTCCTATTCAGGCTGCAGATATTCCGATTCGGCCGTTTCAGAAAATGGCTATAGACATCATTGGTCCGTTCAAAATTAAGTCAGCCAGAGGACACCAATTTATCCTCACTTGCGTGGACATGTGCACGCGTTGGCCAGAGGCTATTCCTCTGAAGAGCATATCAACTGTCGATATCGCTGATGCTCTTTGGCTCGTATTTTCTCGTCTGGGATTCCCCGGAGAAATACTGTCGGATCACGGCACTCAGTTAATTTCGGACGTTATGTCTCAGGTAATGGCTACGCTAGACATTAAAAGGTCTCTCAGTAGTATTTATCATCCAATGTCCAATGGATTGGTAGAACGTCTTAACAGGACACTAAAGAACTTACTTGGCAAGATAACGGAGGATCATCCTGAAGATTGGGACAGGGTTTTACCTGCAGTCCTCTTTGCCTATAGAGAGGTTCCCAACGAGCATACAGGGTTTTCTCCTTTCGAACTTGTCTTTGGCGCGCAACCGCGCGGGCCAATGTCCTTGTTACACGATTTGATAACTTCCGATAATATTGACGATGATACACAATCGTCATATGAATATGTTATAGCTCTTAGAGAAAAGATTATCGAATCGTGCAGGTTAGCAACTTCATCTTCCGAATTTGCGAAAGAAAAAGCTAGGCGATTTGCTAATAAGAAAAGACGCCTACGTCAACTTTGTCCTGGAGACAAAGCATATGTCTTACTGCCCTCAAGAGAGAATAGACTTCTCATTTCTTGGAAGGGTCCATACACTATAGTCTCGAAAATTTCTGATGTCGACTATATTGTCGATGTGGATGGAAGGCATAAAACCTTCCATATAAATATGTTAACAGAGTTTATTGAACGTCCAGACTATTTACAGCCTATTTTCCAGGCGACGGACGACTCTCCAGTTCAACATGGTCACATCTCATCCCTGTCCGTTATACAGGATGAGGAAACTATTTTTTCTGACGTGAACTTACCTCTTCCTACGATTCCACTTATTTCAACGGAATCGTGGAGAGACGTTACAGTCTCTTCTAACTTGTCTTTTGAGGAACAACGTCAAGTATCCTCTACGTTACAATCATATCAGGATGTCCTTACCGACATTCCTGGACACACAGATGTCATAGAACATGACATCATACTTACTGATCGTAATCCGATCAGAGTAAGACCATACCCAATACCTATTCATTTTCAAGCACAAGTCGAGAAAGAATTGGATGAAATGATTCAACTACAAATAATTGAACCATCCACTTCAGCTTATTCTTCGTCGATAGTTATTGTTCGAAAGAAAGACAATAACATACGTCTTTGCGTTGATTATCGCAAATTAAATCAAGTTACGAAGTTCGATGCTGAACCTATGCCGTTATTAGATGATCTACTTATTAGACTTTCTAAAGCTAAATTCTTTACTAAACTAGACTTGTCGAAAGGTTATTGGCAAGTCCCATTGACGGAACACGCCAAACCTCTCACTGCTTTTTCGACACCTAGGGGTCTGTTTCAATGGAATTTTATGCCTTTCGGGCTTATGAACGCCCCAGCGACTTTCGTGCGCATGATGCGACGAATTCTATCAGATCGTGCAGATGTCATTGCATATTTAGACGACATCTGTCTTTTCAGCGATACTTGGGAAGAACACTATGTGGGTCTGAAGGAATTGCTATCTACTCTACGTGAGCATAGTTTGACTGCTAAACCCTCTAAAGCTTTTGTTGGGTTTAGTGAAATTTCCTTCCTAGGTCATCGAGTTGGTCATGGTCTGTTGAAGACAGAGGACCAAAACATTTCAAAGATATTAAATATCTCGGTTCCGAAGACAAAAAAGCAAGTGCGTAGTCTCTTGGGATTGATACAATTCTATGGAAGATTCATTGAGAATCTGTCCTCCATTATGGCACCACTTTCAACGTTATTGAAAAAAGGTTCTCCTAATATGGTGCGTTGGTCCCAAGAATGCCAATCTTCATTGGATCAGGTTAAGAATTTGTTCTCATCTCATCCTATCTTAAGACTACCGACGATTGATAAGACTTTTGTCCTTCGTAGTGATGCCTCTTCCACTGGCATTGGAGCGGCACTAATGCAGGAATATTCAGGAACTCTGCATCCTGTAATGTATATTTCTAGGAAGCTGAATGCGGCAGAAAGGAATTACTCGGTTTTGGACCGTGAATTGTTAGCTATGGTTTGGTCCATTCTTAAGCTACAAAGGTTCCTTCTGGGCGCGCATTTCTTTATGGAAACCGACCAAAAAGCTCTTACGGCTATGCAAAGTAAGGATTTGAAGAGCTCGAGATCTACTCGTTATGCTATTGCTCTTCAGCCTTTCCATTTCACGGTGCGAGCTATCCGTGGTTCGGATAATGTGATGGCGGACATATTGTCTAGATGCCCACATGATTCCAGTTAAATCTTGTGTCCTAGTTTTTCCTGATATATTTTCAGACTTAGGTCTGTCCTTAATATCATAATATGTTGTAATACAAATGTATTTGGATGATGTTTAGATAATTTAACAAATTTCATTTTGTCCATCCATCAGTGATATGTTGCTAAAATAGCATTGACATTTGTATATTGCTATGATTATATTATTTAGTAATGTTTGATATATGATTGGTATTGCCAGCAACTTAGGTTTCTTGAATGGTATCCCTTAGTTTGTTTGGCTTAAAGGAAATATTTTCTCCTATGTTGGGAGATGATTTGTACCCTCTTCTATTGTACCTGATATTAGGTTCATTGTTTGCATGAGCACAGAAGTGATACTGGTGCTATCTTGCTCATGAACATATTAAAAAAAAAAAAAAATTGCATTTTTTTTTTTTACAGGGGGGTGGTAGTAATGTTGCTGTCATTTTCGACGGAGTCATCTGTCAAGTTATTTGCTTATGTTTGTATCATAAGTATAATTGTGTCTTTACCTGCGATGTCAGGTTGATTAGGGGTTGTCTTCCCTTGTTTATTCATTCATTGTGTTTGACCTTTAGGGTCAGAGGTTGACAGTTCGGCGTGGGCCTATGGGAAGGTTTTTTAAGCGGGAGTGAGATATACTTCCGGGAAGCCGGGAGGTCCTGTTTTTCTGAAGGGACCAAGAGTCCATTGTTTTTCGGGGAGAATCTTCGAAGTAACTGCTATGGCAGTTTTCCCCAGTGAATCTCTGTGCGTCGGGATGACGACAGAATTCCTTGTGTAGTTCTGAGGATTCATTTACCAGGTAATACCGACCTTTATGCATTATTACGCTTTTCGGTGGCAGAACATGTAAAGGATTACCTAGGGTGAACAGCAGTTCACGGATCCGCCATTTCAGAACTTATATATTTGTGCTCGAGGTAGCCATCCAAGACTGTTAGTCTTATATTGTCCAGAAATCCAGTGACGAAGATATATTGTGGGAGCCGCAGATTGGCGGAACTTCTATCTACAATAAGTATTACTGCAGGGTTGGTGATAACCTATTTAACAGAAGTACACGGCCGACGTTAGGACGAGGCCTGTGCTTCCGGCTATTATACTACAGCCTGATATGTGCAATTGGCAGGGAGTGCCAAGTTGCACCTGTGTGTCAAGGTAACTAAGGCATCTGACGCGTTTAGTCAGAGACGCCAAGAGCGACGCTACGAACTGTCATTATTGAAGAACTTTGCTATTGACCATGCACGTCTATTCTGATGTTTACCTTTTTGAATGCCAAATGTATACCTATCGATGTCAGGTCAGCATGACCTTGTTACACTGACTGTTCCTGTTGATATTATGTGTGTTCCCGTCAATAAATGTCTTGAAACATGCCTGCAGTGTCAAAGCATCCTTGATTACTGCATGTGAGAGTATGGGTTGCAGGATCTACATCTATACGAGCCTAAACACATTCGCGTCTTCATTCGCTCGCACTACACATCTAACAACATGTAAACTGTCTTGGGCCAGTGATCACCTCAACAAGAAAAAAAAGACAGTTACAACCCAGGAAAAAAAACCCAGGACATCTTGTAAAAAAACGGAACATGTTAAAAATTAAGGTAAAGCATAAATAAATCTATTATATATTATATGTTGCACTTAAAATAAGATACTGGTATAAAAATACACACATTAACTAACACAACTTCCACTTTAAAAAAGAATTCTAAATTACAAACATACTTAATTAGAAAAATCGCACCTTTAAAAAATACACAATAGTCAAGTTTATATTTCAGATTCATCAGAATATTTATCAGATTTATGGACCTGTTCAAGAAGTTTTTTTTTCTTCTGATATTTGGACATAGAACTCAGCACAAGAGAAATCCTTAAAATTGGCCTTTATAATGGCAAGCTTTCACTGTCTCAATTTTAAGTCTGTTTTTTTTTTCGTCTGTCCAAAGCGCATTTATTAATGAAAAAATACGTTCAACAGCTGCATTGGATCCTGGCAGTGCCAAATAAAAACTAACTAGGCATTTCAGGTTCTCAGCATTTATATCCTGCTTTGTAAAATGAGCGAACATCTCACACCATTTTTCACTGACACTTTGATCCTTCAGTTCACTCCACACATCAAATTTGCTTTCACAATATTTTTTCACACATGCAAACTCATCAAATAAGTCCTCTTCATTCACAGTAAAATTTGGTGACACTGTCTTCGTGAATATGTAGCTTTCTTGGATGTTCTTCCAAGTCACAGACTCCTTTCCCTTCAAATTGATCCAATCCATAGACTGAAGAGGCGTAAGAAATGGTGTACACCACTCCTGAATATATTCAATGCAGGTGTCATAGAAATCTACTGCATAGCTTTGAAACTTTTCAACTGTTATGTGTCCTTCTTTTTCTAATTCTTGCAACGGATTTCTCACAGTAGTGGTAAGAAACTTTTCTGCCTTCCTGTAGTTAAATCATTTGGTAGATGCTCACTGAACACTGTTTTGGTCGACTTTCGAATTTTTGTTCGAGATTCAAACCGAGGGTCCACTGTAACCGGAAATTGATAAAGTAACACTACTAAAACACGGAATAAAATCTGTTACCCAAAGATTTTTTTTTAGGAAGAACCCTTAAAAAGCGGGACATTTGGAATAAATTCGGGACACCGGGACATTTTATAAAAAAACGGGACTGTCCCGGGAAAAACGGGACGAATGGGAACCCTATGTTAGGCCCATAATTTCTTGACCATCGGCACACTAGGGGTCAGCATCAAGCGGTCCGCCTTAACCTTCCCAGAGTTGCTCTGGTACCCAATTCACGAGGCTGAGCCGTTTGCAATCTAAAAATAGCCCACCTCAACTGGGGATCGAACCATGAACCACCGAGCTAGGAAACCATTGCACTAACCACGGCGCTACCACCTCATCTATTTCAGGCCACTTGTTAATCATTCACATTACCACAGTATTATTTGTACATTTTTAGCATATAAATCAATCGCCTGTTCTCTGTTGCTTCTACATTTTTTTTACTGTTTTTATATTAAGCTTCCAATGGGGCGTTGTTTATTACCTACTTATCCGCTGAAATCTCCCATAATAATCAGGTTGTCTTTCTCATTTATCCTGTCTTTTAAATCATCTGACGTGAGATCACTTAATTTAATCTTTTTTCACTTAACTGCAACGTCACAGCAAAGAGCATAAGCTGGTATTAATGTGTCTTTCTTGCGTCCTTCTTGTCACCAATATAGCATCCATCTTTTAGAAATGTATTCAGTTTCAGTAATGAATTTGTTTCAGAGTGTGTTTCGCAACCTTAATTCACTCTTTACGTTGTTTTATTCTGCACAGTATTAACATGTATTGTCTAGTATTATTTTGTCATTATGTCTCGTTTTCCTTGTTTTGCCTGCAAGCCCATTTTTTCACTTAATCTTCATCATAAATTTCCTCAGCTGTAGTTAGGCACTTCCTGTTTCATTAATATTCTATGTCCCTATTTTCGTCGCTGTTCTAGCTCTTCGCCTGTTTTCGTTTTAATGGTTAATTATATTTTGTTTTGTTTTTGGTCAGTCGATTTAATTTTCTAATTCATCATCATCACCATCTTCATCACCATCACATCTTTTTTCACTCCCTACGGAGCATGGAGCCGTAAATGCTGCTGCGTCCACTTGCACTAAACCTTTGTCCACGCACGTGATTCTGCAGCGGTGGTTTATGTAGCACGTTTGTTCAATATAATGAGGTTGCTAGGTCCCACTCACAATCTCACGTTAGACAACTTTGACGAACATACATGACGCAACAGTAATTCTGTTCGTTATTTGTCTCATCAGAAACCACTGGGAGCTAAACGATATAACCCCCCCCCCCCCCCCCCCCCCCCCCCCCCCCCCCCCCCCCCCCCCCCCCCCCCCCCACCCCCCCCCCCCCCCCCCCCCGCCGACAAACACAAAACCCCCCCCCCCCCCCCCCCCCCCCTCCATCTGTCTGAGAAACGTAAAATCCTTTGCACTCTCGATTTGTTTTCAAATGAATAAGAAACTAAGCAACACATATGTCACACTTGCAACTTCATAACAGTTAATGACATGTAACACCCACGTCAGCCACAGTAATACACAAAGATTGCAACGAAACAAGACAAAACAAATATGTACAAGATTTAGAATAATTAGCAGAAACAATACGTATAAATATACACAGTAAATTTTGAAAAATTAAAATATCCCCTATGTAGTAACTGTCTTACTGAATAGTCTGCAAAGAATCATGAAATAATCCCGCCACCTTTTCGGGAAAATACGAAAAAGACTTACGTTGCACAGTGAGGACTAAATTGAACACCGATTAAAAGAACGCACGTGCTTTGCAACCTTTTAATGGTGCATTTTGGAGAAAATACGGAAACGGCACGCGTTGCACCGTGAAACTAAATTGAACATCAATTAAAAGAGTATGGAGGCTTTTCGTTTTGTTTTTCATGGTGCATTGACCATTGACCATTGGTCATTGACAATTGACCATAACTCGTGATAAGTTTGACTACAAAGATCCAATGATGTTGAATTGGAACAGGAAGGAATGAAATGACCATACCAGATTGACTGCCGTCATTAGGACATGCAGCAGACAGAGGACAACGTAATTACGTCCCCATCTTGTTTTGGCGTGTTACTTGCTCGTCAATAGCTAGTAGAATAAATTATAATATGAAAATGAAATGTAAATTCAACTCAACGAATTTACAGAAAAGACTAAATTGGGGAAACTAGGATTCGTTGCATCTTGTTTTTCACGTCTTTTATCTTGTTGATGGTTTCTGTTGTTATCCATACTTCAACGTCACACAGAAGAGATGTAATCCAATGGAATCTATCTAAACAGCTTGATGATCTACATTTTCCAGATGACATGACTCTTCTGTCCCATAATCGTAATCAGATGAAGGGCAAAATGAAAATACTCGATGGAGGGTCACAGCAAGTGGGTTTGACAATACAAATGAAAAACACGAAGATAATGAGAATAAATGTAAGAAATGATAACAAGGTCGAACATGAAGAAACACCACTACAAGATGTAGAATCGTACACATATCATGGCAGCAATATAGACAAAGTTGGAGGGACAGACAATTATATCAAAATAAGAATACAAAATGTATGAGGAGCTTTCATTGCATTGGGAAATATATGGAGATCAAGAGAAATCAAGTCCAACACAACAATACGAATCTTGAACTCAAATGTCAAGTCAATCCTATTGTATAGCTCTGAAACATGGAGAACAACACAAACAGCAACCAAAAAGCTACAGACATTCATACATAGGTGCTTGTGTCGAACAGAAGGTTTGAAATGGTATGACACGATCATTAATGTGGAACTGGTGATAAGCTGAAAACAAGTGCCAGTGGAATAAGTAATGAGAAGAAGACCCTGGCAATGGATAGGACACACGTTGAGGAAACCTGTTGATAGCAATACAAGGCAGTACTTATTCTAGAATCCACAGGGAAAGAAGGGCAGAGTTAGACCAAGTTAGACCAAGTTAGACCAAGTTTGACCAAGTTAGACCAAGTTAGACCACGTTTGACCAACTTAGACCAAGTTTGACCAAGTTAGACAAAGTTTGACCAAGTTAGACCAAGTTTGAACAAGTTAGACCAAGTTTGACCAAGTTATACCAAGTTAGACCAAGTTAGACCAAGTTTGACCAAGTTAGACCAAGTTTGACCAAGTTAGACCAAGTTAGACCACATTTGACCAAGTTAGACCAAGTTTGACCAAGTTAGACCAAGTTTGACCAAGTTAGATCAAGTTTGACCAAGTTAGACCAAGTTTGACCAAGTTAGACCAAAAACACACGGAAAAGAGAACTGGAGACAGAAGTGAAAATGATGAGGATGACGTATAAAGAACGTGAGATAATGGCACGTGACAGGAGGACTTGACATGCGTTTGTTGAAGGCACGTGACAGGAGGACTTGACATGCGTTTGTTGAAGGCCTTTGCTCCCTGAGAGCTAAATGGTATTGATTGATAATTGAAGGATCCGTTGCAGAAGATCGTGAAGATCGAGTGTATAGAATTTTGGACATACATTTTGTTGCATGCAGATCTACGAGTAGTTTTCTCTGCGAAAGACGTTAGGCAGTTATGTTGCCGTGTATGTTCTTGATGTTGTTAGATATAGTTATATGAGAGCGAACAAAGAAGAAGTAGATGCTGATATAATTTTTCGGGAACATCTGTCCCTTGTCCTGTCACAAACGATGTTATTAGATCAATCAATCAATCAACCAATCGATCAATCAATCAATACTTTCAGCTCCCAAAAGAACAAAGGCTTTCATCAAACACGTTAACACATCAAACCTAGGCGAGTTGCATGGTACCATGGTTGCTGGTGCGCCTCCTGGGCTGGTACCTCTGTCCTCAGCACCTGTTCTTAAGGCAGAGTGTGCTCATGCCTCCCCCTCTGGCTGGGGTAATTTGACTTCGCCTTTACTTTCAACCACAGCAATCTACTCTTCAAGGCATGCTAAAATAAAACTGTTATTGTCATCATCATCATCATCAACATCATAATGGAAAAACTGGTAAAATTAGATAATTTGTTCCTAAAAAAAAAAAAAAAAAAAAGGCCATGCGAAATAAACAATCATATCACCATTATCAACAACGTTGTCATCATCATCAACATCGTATTCATCATCATCACCATCTTCTTTATCAATCATCATAGTCGTCTTCATCATCAACATCAAAATCATCATCACTATCACCTTCATCAACATCATAATCATCAACATCGCATTCATCATAACCATTAACATCATCATCATCCTGAATATCATCATCAACATCATCTTTATCAATCATCATCTTTATCAATCATCATCCTTAACGGAGTAGTTTAGTCATTAACAGTAGTAGATCATCATCGTTGTCGTCATCATCATAACTTCTGTGGGAAAAAACCTCACTTCAGTTTACACTACTTTTGTGGAGCTGTAGAGCAAGCCAGAACTTTAAACCTTATGTTAAGTAATCTTAAGATAACTTCTTTGCTTTTATGAGCTGTATCATTTACTATAAGGCAAGATTACTCTTTACTTCAAAACTGATATCTCGGTACTAAGTTTCTAGAACCAAATTAGTGATTGTCACCATTTGTTTTTGGAAAGCGCATCACTTATGTAAGCTTCTGTCTGTGCTTTAAAAAACACACACAGTAAATACACAGTTCTTGTAATACTATTAGAAAATATAATAAATATAATGGGATCTAGTACGTTCTCGTGTGTTTCATCTGTCGATTTTATTTAGTTTCCACGTATGACTAAGCGACTTTACTAAGTTAGTTTCTACTAATGTATATGACTAAACTACTCCGTTAAGTTAGTTTATATTCTACCAGTGTATATGACTAAACTACTCCGTTAAGTTAGTTTATATTCTACTACGTTTTGTGACTAAATCACTATGTTAAGTTAGTTTATATTTTACTACTGTACATGACGAAATCACTCCGTTAAGTTAGTTTATATTCTACTTTTGTATATTATTAAGCCACTCCGTTAAGGTAGTTTATATTCTACTACTGTATATGACAAAACCCCTCCGTTAAGTTATAATAATAATAATAGCCCCTTCAGTCATAACTGACTATGGAAATGCGCCCCTGAGGTGACAGACCTCAGCTGCTTATTTTCCTGGTGCTCCTTTCGACGTTTTCTCCTCACCTCTGCTTCTTGTGTGAGCCTCTTTTCGCCCAATCTGAGGTGGCGCCGTAAATAGCATCGCCACTTAGTGCGATCGGCAGCTTCATCCTCCCATGTTGCTGGATCCATGTCCAGTGCCCTCATATCTCTCTTGCACACATCTTTGAACCTCAGCTGTGGTCGCCCAACTGTTCTCTTGCCATCTGCTAATTGTCCGTAGAAGATATCTTTTTGGGATGCGACCATCTTCCATGCGACGAACATGGCCAAGCCAGCGAAGTCTGCGCTGTCTAAGAAGCGTATACATACTTTGAAGGCCAGCACGTGACAACACCTCGACATTTGTCACTTTATCTTTCCACGAGATGCCGAGGATGCGGCGTAGACACCGCAAATGGAAGGTATTGAGCCTTCTTTCTTTCTTAGCATAGGTCGTCCAGGTCTCGCTGCCATATAGGAGTGTGCTGGTGACGCAGGCATTATATACCGCAGCTTTGGTCTTCATTGTGAGTTTAGAGTTTCCCCAAACACGCGATGTGAGGCGGGCAAAGGTAGCTGCAGCTTTGCCAATGCGGCTGTCGATTTCTGTATCCAGTGAGAGTTTGTCATTGATGGTAGACCCTAGGTATGTGAAGTGGTGCACCACTGCCAATTCATAGTTATCGATAGTGATAACTGGTGCAGCACCCACATCCTGACTCAGCACATTCGTTTTCTTTAGACTTATTGTGAGGCCAAAGTCCTTGCATGCTTTAGTGAAGCGATTCATCAAGCTCTGAAGCTCCTGTTGGCTTTGAGTGACGATTGCAGCATCATCAGCGAACAACAAGTCTCTTATAGTGACCCTTCTGATTTTTGTTTTTGCCTTCAGCCTTGAAAGATTAAACAGACGGCCATCTGACCTAATGTGAAGGCATATTCCTTCAGTTGCATCTCTGAATGCATGTTTCAAGAGTAAGGCAAAGAAGATTCCGAAGAGGGTCGGAGCCAGAACACAGCCTTGTTTAACGCCACTTCGTATATAAAAGGGCTGTGACGTGCTTCCGCGCTGCGATCTGGATGCTCTCACTGAGCTGGAGCCAGTAGTCATTTGCACAGCGTCGAGCAGTTTGTTGAACTTTGCTTCTCGTAGCCCTCAGGATCTGTAGGGTTCTGGCACTCGGTGAACGTTTGTATTCATTCATAGCACTGCGCTTAGCTTCAATGACAGGTGCCATCACATCTGATGAAGCATCAAACCAGTCATTTCACTTTGCTGTTTTCTTACCAAAGGTGGCAAGTGCAGTACTTTGAATGGTGTTCCGTAGATGCTCCCAGTTCTCTGTAATAGTATCACCATGCTGAGGGCTACTGAGCACTTTCTCGAAGGTCGCAGTGAATTGAGCGATCATGAAAGGGTCTGACATCTTGCTGGTATCAATGCGTGGTTTCCCTTCATGTCTGACACGATAGAGTTTTCTTGGTTGTGCTCTGATTTTGCAGCAAACCAAGGAGTGATCTGTATCACCGTCTGCACTATGGTACGAGCGCGTGGAGAGCACAGACCTGAGGAGTGGCCTTCTGACGAGAATCAGGTCAAGTTGGTGCCAGTGCTTGGATCGTGGGTGTCTCCATGACACCTTATGCTGGGGTTTTGTCTGAAAGTAGGTGTTGGTCACGCAGAGGTCATGGTGGACGCACAACTCTAAGAGCCGTTGTCCATTTTCATTCATCTTGCCAATACCAAACCTGCCCAGACATGAAGGCCATGAAACATTATCGGCACCCACTCTAGCGTTAAAGTCACCAAGGAGAACAAGCTGTTCTTGCCTAGGTATGCTTTTGATAATTGCTGTTAGATTCTCGTAGAACTCATCTTTAGCTTCTGAGGCAGAGTACAGAGTAGGAGCATACACACTGACAAGGGTGATGGGACCTGTGCTAGTTTGCAGGCGGAGCGTTAACAAGCGTTAAGTTAGTTTATATTCTACTACTGTATATAACACTAGTCAACAAATTTTCAAAAGTTTTTTGTACCAGAAATTAAATGTACCATTTCTTATTGATTTTGACATGCTGATTTCAAATATCATAATGAAATTCACCAATTGGCTCTGGTTTTTTTTTTAAATGATGAATTTACATTACAGTAATACAAATAATGTATGCTTGTTTACTTCTCTGGGCTGAACAGCTAGTCTTTCTACTTTAGCATTATAAAAATTGTGGTTACATACTCAATTAATTGATATTTTAACATAAAATTATAGAAAAAATAAAAACATTATTTAAAGTTCACATATCATGCTTTAAAAAGGCACATTTGAACCCATTCCATCATTATTCAGTCGCTGTTCAAGCTCTCTTTGCTTGCTTCTTGTAGTCAATCGATGAGGTGTCTCTTGTCACAGTCCAACAGTAATCAACAAGCATTGAAGGGCTCCCATTGCCTTGATACCTTGTCTCCATAGCAGCAATGTCCTGGTGAAATCGTTCACCATGCTCATCACTGACCGCTCCACAGTTTGACGTAAAAAATTCCAGATGAGAATCCAGAAAATGAATTTTCAAAGACATGTTGCAGCCAAGACTCTTATACTTCAGAAGGAGATTTTCTACAATTTCATTGTAATTATCAGATCTATTGTTTCCAAGAAAATTGTCCACCACTGACTTAAATGCTAGCCATGCTGCTTTTTCCTTGCCATGCAACACGCAAAGAAACTCGTCATCATGAAGAAGTTTTCAAATTTGCGGACCAACAAATACTCCCTCTCTTATTTTAGCTTCACTCAGTCTTGGAAATTTTCTGATGAGGTATTTGAAAGCCTCATCTGTTTTCTCCATTGCCTTGACAAAGTTTTTCATGAGACCCAGCTTAATGTGCAAGGGTGGCAACAAAATCTTGCTGGTGTCGACAAGTGCTGGGTTCTCAACGTTCTTACTGCCAGGCTGCAATGACTGCCTGATTGGCCAATGTCTTCTGATGTAATGGTCACTTCGTGCACGGCTATCCCACTCACAGAGAAAGCAACAGTACTTGGTGTATCCACCCTGTAGTCCAAGCAAAAGAGCGACCACTTTTAAGTCACCGCAAAGTGACCAATGATGATGATCGTAGTTTATACACTTCAAAAGCTGCTTAATGTTTTCATAAGTTTCTTTCATATGAACTGCGTGACCAACTGGAATTGACGGTAACACATTACCATTATTCAACAAAACAGCTTTAAGACTTGTCTTGGATGAATCAATGAAAAGCCTCCACTCATCCGGTATGTAATTGATGTTGAGGGCTGCCATTAAACCAGAAATGTTGTGGCACGCAGAAAGGTCACCCTCTTTGAAAAAGAATGTAATAAGCGGCTTCTGGCGGTTCCTATACACAGAAATTGTAACATCTTCTGCCAGGAGATTCCACTGTTGCAATCTGGAATCCAAAAGCTCCGCCTTGTTCTTCGGTAAATTCAGATCTCTTACAAGATCATTCAGTTCACCTTGGGTTATTAAGTGTGGTTTAGTGGATGTAGTTTGCTCAAAATCTGTGTCACTTGAGGTTGATGGTTCAGGACCACCAATGTCCTCTTCATCAGTGGAAGCAGCTGAAAAGGATTCTGGCACTTTGGGAACTGGTAGGTCATCGCCATGTGGTACCGGAAGTATTGCAGAGGGGATGTTTGGATATTCCAGAGTCCATTTTTTCTTCTTTGATATGCCTTTCCCAATTGGAGGGACCATGCAAAAGTAACAGTTGTTGAGATGATCAGTGGGCTCTCTCCAAATCATTGGGACTGCAAAAGGCATAGCTTGCCTTTTGCCAATCAACCACAGTTTAAGATGTGCTGCACATGTATTGCAGCATATGTGTGGCGCCCAGCTCTTATCTTGATCTCCTATTCTGCAGCCAAAATACAAACTGTACGCCTTCTGGCATTTCTAACTACGATACTTTTGATAAGGACAAATGCACTAACTAATGGCAACATTTTATCAGAGATAAGGTATTTATACACAAAGGTGATGTAATCATAGGTAGGATTGCATCATCAACTTCTAGTAACATTTTTATTGGTCATTAGAAAAAATTATGCAATCGCCCACAACAGTTGCGTCATATATATATAAATTTACCGTAATTAAATAAACTAGTAGCATATATCTTGAAAACTAGAGCCAATCAACATTTTTTAATGTAATTTTCGTTTTCAGCACACCAACATTAGTTAAAATCAGCTATTTTCATTTCTGGTACATTTTGGTTGTTGACTAGTGTAATTAAACCACTCCGTTAAGTTAGTTTATATTCTACTACTGTATATTATTAAACCACTCCGTTAAGTTAGTGTATATTCTACTTCTGTATATTATTAAACCACTCCGTTAAGGTAGTTTGTATTCTACTACTGTATATGACAAAACCACTCCGTTACGTTAGTTTATATTCTACTACTGTATATGACAAAATCACTCCGTTGAGTTAGTTTTTATTCTACTACTTTACATGATTAAACCACTTCGCTAAATTAGTTTATATTCTGCTACCCCATGTTCATTTCACAGGTCTCGATTTTCTCCACATAAGTTAGTTATCTTTGACTTGTTTTCCATTCTATATCTTTATCTTCAGATATTCGATTTAAGCCACTTCACTCCCTCGGATGTTTGTTTATCTTTGAATGCAAGTCCATAGGCAAGGTCTCTCTGGTCAGAGGCGTCACTAGGGTTGGTGTCACCCGGTGCGGTAACTCATGGTGTCACCCCCATGGACCTCCTCCCGTACCAGACCATACAGAATCCTTAGTAACGTTTTGTGTACTAATGTTACTCGTAAATGCATATGGAAATAAACTCATAAATGAGATAATACCAAAATATAAAAATAAAAAGGAACAAATACACGAGCATTTCAGCACTTAGTGAACATCTCGACTAAATCATAACTATCCTTTCCTGGCCTTCAAAGCTGCAAACGTGTGAATCACTTCATCGAAATCAATGCCTTTCGCCAACTCACTTTCAATTGATAATATCGCAAGATCGGAATACCTTGACTGTCCCATGATCGCAAATAGTTCATGCGCATTAGAAAGTTCAAAAAGTAAACTAGCATAGAGTTTTAGCCTTGTAGGTATATTGATACAGTACATGTAAGCTGGGCTTACGAAAAATGTTTTTGTGGTTATAACTAACTACAGGGATATTTTTATAAAAAATAATAAATTTCTGCTGAAGCACTGCGCAAAAATTTTATAGACAGTCATTTTGGTGTCACCCCCTCAGCTGATCAGCCCCTCTGATGGTGTCACCCGGGTGCGGTCCGCACCCCTGCACCCCCTCCCCCCAAGTGACACCTCTGCTCTGGGTATAAATCTTCTGACGTTTTTCTTCTCCCCCAATCCATTCCTCTATGATATATGTTCTCTTAACAACTACTTTACATATACTTTATGCCTCCCCTTCCAGGTTCTTTGATGGTGTCGTGGTTGAGTTTAAAGTGTTAGAGTATTCGTCGAGTTAGACAATTGTAGTGAAATCGACAATGAGAGCTAACTGACAAAATTATAGATTACACACAGATAATGTGTAAGTAGGGTGAACTTGAGACCAACCTGGAAGAGGATTCATTAAAACTATCTCTCGTTCCAAGCCTCAACACACTTATATAGTCTAAGCACCACCCGCGCTCTCTCTCTTTTCTCTTGCCAAATAGAGACCATAGTAAGGGTTGAAATAATAATTATGGATGAAGGGTCGTGAACAGTGCGTTAATAAATAAGTAAAATTTATTAAAGGTTCTTGAAAGAAGAAAATATATGAAAATACGTATATCAGCACAACAACATAAGAAAGGCATCAATATTCACATCGTTAACAAATATCCAATTAAACACCAATGGACAAAACAATTCACCAACACACAACCTGTAGAACACCGAGAAATTAAATAAACAAAGTTCTCAATCCTTCCGCTTTTGGGGAACCACATTCAATAACTCCAGTTAGTGTCTTTATGTATATATATCCTTCTATAGGTGATGAAATACATTGATAAATCCACTGTAGGCGCTATCCATGCACCATTTGGTTACATCCTAATAACGAGATAGGGTGTAGATTACTCTGTCTATCTTCGGCTGACCGCTAATACGTGCGGGGTTTTGAATGACCAGAAAACACGCACAAGACGAGGTCACTTTAGGACAAACGGTCCATTGCGCTATTATCCAGGCGCGTGAAATTAGGCCTGCGTACTTGACGTTAAATCCGGTTTGGCTGGCTTGACTTTAATTATGACTGAGTGCTCCGTACAAGCACAAAGTCTGGTGTTTTAGATTCTGTTGAATACGCTGGGCTGATAGATATGCTGGAAGCCACAATGCTCTGACTGGTGATCAAAAGGCGAGTAGGAAACCACTACTGCCAAATTCGATTTCAGATTTTGCTTTGGCTCTTTAAACATTGCATGAGCTTATTTCCCATTAGAGGGATGGGCGTTGGCAAAGTGTTGTATTTCAGGTAGGGGTGACAACTCGTAGAGCTAATTGCTTTCAGAAACCGCGAATTCGAAGAGAATGTGACGTTCTTCGCCTGACTGGAATCCGACCGTAGCAATGGGGTGCCCTGAAACTGAGATCCAAACAGACACAACCTTTACACCAAGCAAACAATAAAATTACAATAACGTTATAACAGACAGTTATGCTCCACTATGGGATGTATAATTATTTTAATCATTGCTATGATAGTCTCGGGCTGTCTTTATCCATGTGAGTCTCTCTCCCGTTACTTCCACTCTATAAATTATCAGCATGCGCCCGCATAGGCTAATATATTTTGTACACACATGTACCTGTCAGCAAATGCTCTGACAGTGAAATCTACTCCATCCTCTTCCAACTCAACATACTGGAAACCTAACACTGTAGTTCCAGCTGAGTGGATATGCGATTCATCTTACAACATTAAGTGAATTTACATAAAATACAGCGTTTGACATTACATAATAAATGGTAGGCGCCCCTTGGGTCGATACACAAAAAGAAAAGTAATAACCTCCCAAAATTGAATATATGGAGAATGCAATGTTAAAGCTATGATAATACAGTTGTGCCTGAAACCTAAGTGATGAGTGTTATAATAGAAGTATGATCGGTTGATGTGGTATAATTCGGGTTACCACATTGATACAGGTATTATGGTCAACTCAAACCGACACAGTGTTGGGCATACAGGTCACCTTGTCCATAGAGTATTGAGGCCCCGACAAGGGACAGTGTTTATGTAGAATGAGAGTGCAAATGTACGTTATGCGAATGGGTGGTACTGTTCTGCAAAGTTGACAGGTAATAAGGCACTCATTCACTCATGTATGAAAGTCAATGATGTCTGGAACTACTGTTGATAATTTCACACATTTAATAGGACGCAAACTCTGACACATGCATTACAAGATGTGAAGGTAAGAAGAGGTGCAGATGTGGGAAGCGATCACCATTTAGTAGTAGCAAAACTGAAAGTGAAACTAAGAAGGGCTGGACCAACTGTAACTACACAGAAAAGGTTTGACATCAGCAAATTGAAGGACCCCCTTACCAGAAAAGCTTTTGCGGCCGACATTAAGAAACGATATCAATTTGCCAAAAGCCAGGAAAAGACATTGACTGATGATATAGACCAGAATTTCAACACCATTTCAACAATATATAAGGAAAGTAGCAAATCATGCTTAGGATTCCAGGAAAGGAAGAAGCAAGACTGGATAACACCAGAAACACTAAACACCATAAAGATGAGAAAGGAAATAAAAAGAAAGAAAACAGAAGCGAAGTCCCCCAGGTTAAAGCAACTATATAGCGAACAGTACAGTCAACTGGACAGGGAAGTTAAACGCCAAACCCGAGCCAACAAAAGGAATTTCCTAGACGATCTTGCAAAACAGGCAGAAGAGGCAGCACTGAGAAATGAACAAAGCACAGTATACAAAATAACTAAATTCATCAGCGGAAAACAAGGTGCAAACAATATTACATTAGTAAGAGATAAGCAAGGAAATCTCATCAAGACAGCAGAGGGACAGGAAACAAGATGGGCAGAGCACTTCAGAGAAACTCTGAACAAGGAAATACCAGAGACACAATTGAATGTTCCTGAGGCTGAAAACGATCTAGATGTAAATACAGACATTCCACGAAAAGAAGAAATCATCACAGCAATCAAAAAGTTAAAGAACGGTAAAGCTCCGGGCCATGATAACTTAAATGCAGAGCTATTTAAGACAGACCCTGAGCTAGCAGCAGAACTATTAGAACCACTATTTGCACAAGTGTGGAAAACGGGGACAACACCATCAGAGTGGAACAAAGGAATAATTGTCAAATTGCCCAAGAAGGGAGATCTTTCAGACTGCAATAATTGGAGAGGAATCACTCTTCTCTCAGTTCCCAGCAAAATACTAGGCAGGATAATTATACAGAGAATTTCAAAGGCAGTAGACTACAAACTGAGGAAAGAAAAAGCAGGATTTAGAAAGAACAGAAGATGTGTAGACCATATATTCACTCTCAGGAACATTATAGAGCAGTGCTCAGAATGGCAAAGACAGCTTTACATAAATTTTGTTGATTTTGAAAAGGCTTTTGACAGCATACATAGGGACAGTTTATGGAAAATACTGAGGGCTTATGGAATTCCAAGCTGCATAGTGTCAATCATAAAAAGCCTCTATGCCAACTTTACGTGTAGTGTTGGGCAGAGCAACCTAACCTTCGAGGTGAAGACAGGAGTACGACAGGGATGCCCCTTATCAACCACTCTATTTTTAACAGTCATAGACTGGGTGATGCGCCAGACAACAGAGGGCAGTCCAAGAGGAATAAGATGGACTACATTTTCAACATTGGAAGATCTGGAATATGCAGATGACATTGCACTGCTGGCACATTCACATCAACACATCCAGGAAAAAACGGATAGACTTAATAAATTTAGCCAGCAGGTGGGCTTGAACATCAATTTAAAGAAGTCTGAGGTCATGACGCTCAATGTGAGCAACCCTGAGCCCATATCAGTAAGGAATCAGCAACTGGTACAGACAGATACCTTCACATACCTAGGAAGCATAGTAACACCAGACGGTGGGGCAGGCAAAGACATCAACATCAGAATGAATAAGGCAAGAACAGCCTTCTTTAGCCTAAACAACATCTGGAAGTCCTCCCAATACAGCACAAGCACAAAATTAAGATTATACCAGAGTTGCGTGCTTTCTGTGCTTCTCTATGGTGCGGAATGCTGGAGAGTCACAGAGAAGGAAATGTCGAAATTGTCCTCTTTTCACACAACATGCCTAAGAAAAATTCACAGAATCTTTTGGCCAAATACCATCACCAACCAAGATCTGCTTACTCGTAGCAAGCAAGAGGACATGCATACCATCATAGCTGGCAGACGCTGGAGCTGGGTTGGTCATGTCCTCAGAAGAGACCCCGATGCCATCACAAGAACAGCTATGCTTTGGACCCCTGAAGGAAAGCGAAAGAGAGGCCGACCAAAAACAACTTGGCGGAGGACTGTGGAGGCTGAGATGCAAAGAATGAACCAGAGTTGGGGCACTGTACGAAGGATGGCCACCGACCGTGCAAAGTGGAATCAATTTGTTGTTGCTCTACAAGACGCCACTAGGCGTGATGGCCACTGACTGCTTTGACGGTCGGTGGTTAAGGATCGAAGAAGAAGAAGAAGAAACTCTGACGACACATATATAGTCACTGGAACAGGTTGGCAAAGAACACATGCTTGACAAAATGGTCAACGACATCAAATATGCATTCATATAGAATGTGGATACAACAGAACATTCGTAGCTAGTCCCTCAGGGTTCTAGTTGTATAACTTTCAAGCCTAACTGACTGATCGCGTCAGTTAATGTTTGTAAACGTTTATTATAAATGGCTCCCTGACAGAACCTCTTCTGTCGAGGAATTACAAGCCGTAAATCAGTAGGCTTAAGTGACGACAATCTTAAACCACAGTAGTGGGTTACCATAGTAGACAGATCTTTGTACCATCATCAGATAATAAGGCATTCCTGTTCTCCGAACGATGATCCGCTTAGGCAAAGGCGAGATCCAAAAATGGCTCCTAACTTCGATGAGCTTCGCTCACTCCGAATTGCATGTAGTGGTTTTTGATGTTATTGTATGGTTGATATGTAACCTAGTGTACTGTATGAGGTCAGCTGTGAAGGCTCCTGAGGTAAAAGTTTATGGGAGTTACAGGAGGCCTTTCTGCTACCACTTTACGACCTCAAACAGACCTCATCATCATCATCATTCTCCCTTGGCCATTGACTGACATGACAAAGCAGTCTCCGACCATCACACCTTGCGGCGTCATAGGGCAACAAGAAATTATCCATTGTTCCGTTACACCTAACGGCGTTTATTGGTACAACAGATTATTAATTGTTGTTTCTTTGATCATTGACAAGCAAGCGGATGATCAGTCCGCTGTGCCCCGAACTTGCCCTCGTGTGTACTCTGCGTCTGCCGCCATAAAACCATCTCACCACGCCAGCCAGACGTCCGTCCAGCCAAAACTTTATTCGGGACCGAAGGTCCGCGAAAAAGGACAGTCTGGTACAGGCACAGCTCATACTCGCTGCCTCCACTACGCTGGGAGGACCCGGCGACCGGGACCACACACAGCCTGGGGAGGTCAAAGATCGCCTTTAATCCTCAAACAGACCTATTCTACTATAATGAGTGTTAGCTACGTTAAAAGTCTAGGGTACTGAAATGTAATGTGTAGGTAATAAAATACACTGACACCCACATGTAAATAATATTGTCTTTTGCAGTAGCTGATTTTTATTTATATTAGTATTTGTCCATTTTATTTTCTCTTTTGTATTGTTTATAGATATCTATTGTCCTTTACACTTGGTTTTAATTTGTATTAGTATTTGTTCTTTTTGAGTTGTTACCCTTTTTTTATATACCTCGTTCTCTTTTCTTGTCCTATGAGTATTTAGTTAGTTTTTTGTTAATGCTCTGTTAGTTCTTGTTGCTTAATTTCTATTTATTTGGATGTTTTTTTTCCTGAAGTACTAACCTTATATGTTTTCCTTTGTTTTATGTATATATCTTTTAAGTATTGATTGGGCATCTCTTGGGGCATCTATACTTAAAACCTTATCACCTGTCATGTCTATATTGTGATTTCTATAGTAAGTTTTTAATTCAAGCCTGTGTTGTTCGTACTTTTTACAGTAGATCAGGTAGTGGTCTATGTCATTCTCTTCCTGACATTCTTGGCAGTGTGGTTCCTCTATCATACAGTATGCTGCACCGAGACGGAGACGCCACAGTTTTTTGTTTGATGGTATCTTTAATTCTTCTCTGACCTGGCACGTCCTCGTTGGTTCTTTCAGCAGTGTGAACGCGTGTCTGCCTTTTCTACTTTTCTTCCATGTTGTCTTCCATTCCTCGTTTATAGTTATCTTCACTTGGCTCTTGATCTCCGACCTTCCCAGTCCTGCTCTTATATTGTTTTTACTTGTTCTTCCATTCTTGGCGTTCTGATCTGCCAACTCGTTACCAGCAATACCTATGTGTGCTGGAACCCACACTAGCCTCACACTACATCCTCTGTTCCCTAGTGATGTATTAATTGCTAGAATTTCTTCCTTTATGTCTGGCCGGCTACATTTACCTGGGTGTTCTAGTGCTTGTAGTGATGATAGTGAGTCTGTAAATATCGTAATAGCTTCTGGTGGGTTATCTTCGATTATTTCTAAACTTTTAAGAATTGCTACCATCTCTGCGGTAAAAATCGAAGCCCCTTCAGTTACACTGTAGCTCTTTTTTATTCTCCATTGTGGTATTACAACTCCGGCACCTAGTTGCCCACTATCACCCTTGGATCCATCAGTGTAGACGGCCAGACTTTGTTTAGTTAGTTGATCTATGAACTTTCTACTTATCATTTTGGCTTCCTTATCTTCTATGTTTTGTTTGATCTTTTCAGTAAGTGAGTAGTCTATGATTGGTGTTTTTAGTTCCCAGGGTGGTATTTTGCTTCTATATTTATTACTATTTTTAATTGTGTTTGATAGTTCTTTGAGCTGTGTTAGATCTTCTATAGTTCTCCACCCTGTTGGATATCTATCTTTATTTAAGGGGACGTCCCATACACTTGGTTGGTTTTTGACAAATGCTTATGTGCTGGGTGGGTCACTTCTTGTGCTACTTTACTCCAATAATTTAATCTTAGTTCTTTCCGTCTTAGACCAAGGGGCGGTATGCCAAGAGCTACTTCCAGTGCTTCTACTGGTGTCGATATAAATGCACCTGTAATGGTTCTCATGGCTGCATTTTGAATTTTGTCTAGTTTTGCTTTGTTGGAAGCTGCAGCTGAGTCATAGACTATGCTGGCATAATCCAGTTTCCCCCTGATGAAAGACTTGTAGAACATAAGCATTATTTTATTGCTGGCCCCCCTTCCATTACCTTTTATAATCCTTAGTATATTTAGGGGTCCCCTACAGCTTTCTACTAAATTGTCTATATGTTTATTATAATTTAGTTGTTTATCTAAAGTTATGCCCAGAAATCTTGTTGTTGCGTAGGTACATATTTTCTGTCCTTTAATGGTTATATTGATTTTGTTATTTTTAAAAAAATTTCCTTTGCTGAAAATCATACCTACTGTTTTGTTTACATTAATTTGGAAGCCCCAACTTTTCATCCACTCTGAAACTTTATCTATTTGATTTTGAAGTTTTTTGTAAACATGATCCAAGATTTTCCAGATCGCCAAATGGCACAGTCATCTGCAAATTGCGATACTGCATTCTTAATGTCGTTAAATTCATCTGTTAAATCATTTACAGCTATAGTGAAAATTGAAGGTGAAATCACTGATCCCTGAGGAATCCCATTCTGTTGTTCATATATATCTGACTTATCATTGTTTACCTGTACAGCAAAATACCTGTCCTGTAAAAAGTTTTCTATATACCTATAGGTTTTACCAGTAATGCCAATCTTTTTCATTTTGTAAAGAGCTCCATCTCGCCAGCATTCATCATATGCTCTTGCGACATCTAGAAAGACTGCTACTGTTTTCTCTTTTCTCTTGAACCCTAGCTTTACATCGTGTTCTAATCTTACAAGCTGGTCTACTGTACTTCTGTCTGCTCTAAACCCTGACTGGTTTGGGCTATATAACTGATTTTTTTTTTCCAGGTAGAATTTAACTCTTTTGTTAACAACAGTTTCCAGTATTTTACCTAGTTGTGATGTTAAGGAGATAGGCCTATATGAACTTACATCATGGGCTTCCTTATTGGGTTTTAGGATGGGTACTATCATAGCTACTTTCCATGCTTTTGGTATCTTTCCTAAGCTCCAGATTTTGTTATAAAGGGAAGTTATTATCTTTATAGTTCTTTTGGGTACTTTCTTAAGGATTTCATAACTAAGTATATCTTGCCCTGAGGCAGTATTAGATTTATCTTTTATTGCATTAGTTACTTCTTCCTCTGTTATATCAGCATCTAAATAGTTTGTTTCATCTATCTGGTCTGGTAGTTCTTTTGAAAACTGTATCCTAAGTCTTTCTCTTCTCTCATTTTCTTCCTGTCCAAGACTACTTTTGGCACTGACTTTATAGAAATACTCGGCAAGGGCATTAGCTTTTTCTTTATCTGTTTCTGCTCTCTTTAGTAGTTTGATTGTTGGCATTATTGTTTTCTTATTTTTCCCTTTGATTGCCTTAAGCTTTTTCCATACTTCTTTAATTTGAGTGCTAGGTTTAAGTGACTGACAAAACTCCTTCCAGTTAGTTTTTTTGGCTTTAAATATTATTCTGTTAGATTCATTCCTAATAAGTTTATACTCATCATAGTTTTCTTCTGTTCTGTTATTTCTATATTTTTGTAAGGCCCTTTTTCTTCTCTCATGAATTTCGGCACAGCTTTTATTCCACCAGGCAACTGGTTCTTTATTCCACTGAGTTTTTTGTTTCTTATTAGTGTTATTTATTGGTTTAAGGTGCTGTGGCATATTTTTATTTGGTATATATTTTATTGCTATTTTAAGAATTTCATTGGTCAGTGTTTCTGCCCACAAGTCAGTATCATCTGATTCCATGTCTTTATATTCCATCCCCTCCAGCTCTGATTGGAAAGCTTCCCAGTTTCCTTTTTTATAGTTGAAAGTTGGTTTCTCTGGTTCTGGATTCGGACTGACATTTTCATGTATGGTTATTATAATGGGCAGATGATCTGAGTTTGTGTCTTGTACCACTTCCCAATTTACATTCGCTAGGTTGTTAGTTGCTATACTTATGTCTATTGCTGAGTCTGCCCTGTTAGCTTGTGGATTAATTCTAGTTGCAGTTCCATCATTTAGTATTAGTAGTTCATTGTTTTCTATGAAGTCAAGTAGGCACTTTCCTGCATTGTCTGCATGTTGTCCACCCCAAGCATAATGATGGGAATTAAAATCGCCTACTATGACTGTTTTGGGGCCTAGTCTGGTGCTTATGGATAGTATTTCTTCATCTTTAATTGTGCCATCTTTAGCGTATATATTTAGGATTGTTATATTGTTTGGTTCAGCTGCTATAGTAACCTGGATACCTTCTATATTGGTTGTATTAAATACTTCCCAGTCTATAATTTTAAATTTGTCGCTAACTAGGACTTCGACATCACCTCCTCTACCTTCTTTCCTATCGTGCCTAAGTATTTTAAAGCCCTTACAACCATATCTACTGTTTGGGTTTAAATGGGTCTCTTGAAGAGTATATATAGCGGTAGTTCCTCCTGTCCCTGCTAGTAGGGGTGCAAAATTCTTTTTGATACCCCTACAATTCCACTGTATAATTCTAAATCCGTTGAATTTTAACATCATCTAGTATCCCTTTTATTTTGGTTAAACTATCAATTTTGCTCTTATTCTGTATTTCCTGTAATCGTGGGACCATTATCAACCATGTTTTCGAGGAATTCCTCATTTAGACTTGTCATTTTGTTACTAACTTTTTCCACTATGTATGGTAAAAGTATCTCAACTTGTTCTTTGATATTTTCTTCTAGGTTGCTTCTGTTTCCCTGTTGCATTATGTTCTTTTTGACGCCTTTCCTATTTTCATCCAATACTACCATTCACTTCTCTCCCTATGTTAATCTCCTGTCTTTCACTTTCCATTCTTTTCAGTATTATTTCATTTTTTTTCTTTTATTTCAGACAGTTTGGCTAGCATTATTTCATTTTCTTCTTTCAGTACAGTCAGTTTAGCTACATCCTGGGAAATTTGGTGCTGTATGGCTTTCACTTCTTGAAGCAATGCCTCTGCATTTTTCAGCGCATTCACATTTTCCAATGTTGTAGCTGAACTGTCATTCTGGCTGTTTTCTTTTGTTTTGTTAGTTACTTTCATATCTTTTTCTTTTGACAGCTGCGTTTTAATAGTTTTAATTTCTTCTTTTACAGTCTTGATTTCTTCTGCAACTTTATTGTTTGTGTTTTTTGTGTTTTCTTTTATTTCTTTAATTACTGTTTTAAATGGTGTTCTTGTTAAGATGGGTTCTTTTAGTGCTTGTTTGGTTTGCTGGTACACTGGACAGCCCTGATACCTGGCACTGTGGTTCCCTTTGCAATTGATACACTTTCTGTTCCCATTCGCCTTTTTGTAGTCGGTATCTGCCTTTGCCTTTTCACACTGTGTAGAGGGGTGATTACTGGAGCAGTACCTATAAACTGTTTTCCCCTTACAATTGTTCCTTCCGTGGCCGAATTTCAGACAGTTGGAGCACTGCAGCACAGGGGGAATGTAAGCTTCGGTGTGCTTCTTGGTTTTCCCAAATAGTAGCGTTTTAGGGGTTTCCCTCCCTTCTGTCGTTATTATAACCACTGGGGTTACAATACTCCCTTTCACCATTATTCTGTCCACGTGTACCAGCTTTATGTCTGGGTTATGTTTTGCGAGGATGTTCATAACTTCCTCGCTTGAAAGGTTAGTGTTTATCCCTTTTAACACACATCTACTGGTCTCTTTTGCTAGCTCTATCTTTACTTTTATGTCGTGTGCAAGAGTCACTGTTTTTGCTTCTACTTTGAGTTCCTCTAACATCTCTTTTATTCTGTCACTCTGATTTGGGGTAATTATTATGCCAAAATGGGTTTTTGAAATTTTGGCTATAGCCTTGTTGCCTAACACAGGATCAAGGATTTTTATAATTTTGTCTTCATCTAGTGCCTTGATCTTGACAGCCTCGCCAGCTACTTGCGTTATCTTTAAACGACATATGTTTACTACATCTTTATTTTGGGAAACTGCCTAGGTTGCTTTATGTCTAGTCTTCTGTGGTACTTTCATTGCTATTTTGGGTTGTTTTATGTCTTGAGTCTTCTTTGGTACTTTCATTGCTATTTTTTTGGTTAGAAATTTCTTCTATGGGGGCCTTGACTATTCTCTTCTAGTTTATCATGCCTGGTGTCCCTATCTTTGGTTTTAACTGCTTCTGCCCACGTTTTGCCTTCACCTGACTGTGCTCTAGTTTTAGGTGCCATGTTTGGTTATGAGCTATGTCCTAATTTCCTATTTGAATTTATTTACTTATTGTTCTTTCCTATTTCTTTTAGCTCCCTTTCTTTTATTTTGTTATTATTAATTTAATTATTTTATTGTGCTATCTTGTTCTTATTCTTAGAAGTTTTGTCTATTTTGGTTCAACTCTTTTTGATCTGGCAAATCTAAAATTCCCTTAACCACTAATATTTATTATTAATAATTGATTAACACTACTAGGATCTATGATTACAGTTTAGGAGGATTCAACTTATTGCTATTTCCTGATGTGTTAAGTAAAATAAAAATGTCTGCCGTACCACGCAATGGAAAGCACGTGGCGCCTGGGCCTATTAAAATTTATTTGTTTCTTTTTAATTTATATCTATTTCTAATTTATATTATCACTCTTAGCCAGTATCATGCAATCAACAAATACTAATTATACTAACTTCTTAAATTGTATACAGAATAGAAACAGAAAATAAATTAAATTCAACTTATCTGGTTTGTATTTCTCACGGTTGTGGCACGTCTGATCGTGTCGAGAGGCTGGGTTGTGAATCATGTATTAAGACTCTCTAGATTTATAGTTTACAAATAACGCTACCCGGACACCTGCATGGCCTGATTCTACAGTTGTATCGGCGTAATGCGTAATAAAGAGTAAGACAAAGGTTTCTCTAGAGACTACATCAGAAGTCAACAACCGCGAGAAAGTTCAACGATAGACATAATATGATGAACACTAACTGCTGTGTTCTAAGGGGCAAAAACCCACAAAGGCTAACAGCGGGTTTTATCTCCCCTGAATCGAAGATCAGAACCCGTTACGCTCAGCTCAAAAGGTTTCAGCCGCTAACGAACCGTTTCTACACAGAAACCTTCTTCGCTTGTGATCAAAGACTTAAAGCGACCAGAGAAATGTTTCTCTGGTCAAACGAACCACAGGTGCGTTTAGATAACATTACGTTAACTGACCGTTTCGGACCAGTGGAGGATTTCTACTGAAGGCCAGAACGTAACAAAGCACGGGGTGGTTCTGAGAAGGGAGAAAATGTAGGTAGAATATGAAAGAAAAGAACATACAAATGTCTAGGTAAACAGAACATTAAAAGAGTAATAAAATATGGAACGGAATGATAAAATAAATTAACGGTCACTGTGACAAGTTAGCCCCCCTTTTAAAAAGTTCGTGGAGCGCGGACTAAATGACAGTAATTTATCTTTTCCATAGACGTCCGTTACATGTCATTGGAACATCCTATACTCATAAGCCAAATTCTTTTCCAACTTCTGTCTGTCCATATGGCTAGGAGTTAATTTCTTTTCTTCCCTCTGTCTAATAGACGTTCGATAATGGGGTTTTGCGCTGACGTAATTCGTTTCCATGTGAACCTGACCTTGGTTACACAGTTCGTTCCGCCTGTTTATGGTCCGGAAAATTATCCGCACCTGTTTTGAGTTTCGGCCCCGCCTGAACTCACAGGCCACTGCATAGGTAATCCGCCTGTTACATACAGTGTAATCATTGCTGGACTCGGGCTGTTTATGTTTCCGTATATATTTACGGGTCACGGGCGTGTACTTATTTGACCTGACTAGCTGCAGTCTATCGGAATTTTCCGCGCGCGTGTAACCCGAGTTGGCAAATGAAGCAGTTTGCTGGCTGAAGAAACGCTAGCGTATTTCTCCTGCTTCTCCGCACCTACTCCCCTGTTTCGGTGGGATCATTGATCAATCTTCAGACCTGTGCCGTCTAAAGGCGGGTCTGGAACTTTCCTTGCCTTGCCACTCATAATTCTGGCTTGGTCAACGGAAATGATCAAGTTGCTCTGTAATGGCCTGGCGTAGGCGGTTAGTGTGCAGTCCATCAGTGGGGTTGGGACCACTGGAATAATGCGATTACAATGAGAGAGCTCTGATGCCTGAACCGCAGTCTTCAATCGCGTTAGGGGTTCTACTGAATCATAACAGATCTCAGTAGCTTCTATCTTTGGAGAAAGATAGGTATTATCTGCGAGTTGCAGAATTTGTTGAGTCGCTTTACCGTTACTAACATGAAGTGAGCCAAAGCTCTCAACAATAGCTCCTTGTGAAGTAGTAAGGCAGCTTTTCTCACTGTCTTCCGCCCAGAGAAGTATGAGAGACTCAGATGGAGTACCAGGGATCCCTTCGCATGAAACCCTGTGTCCACCAGAAACGTCAACTTTGCCCTCCCCGGAGGAAGTTAATGGCGTCAGTTGGCAATTGTCCTGCAATGCCAGATCTACTTCCTGGATTACAGGCTCCGCAGTCTGCATGCAAAGGACTGGACGGTTTGAGATCCCGTTAGATCGCGAAGTGCCCGAGATAAAACTCTCGGTGTGTTTTTCCAATGTTCCTTGGAACGAATTGGAAAGTTTAACCCTTTTAGCGGGCGACTTATTCTTGCGCCTTTGCAGCTTAGGGTAATGAGAGGAGCGGCACCTCCTTTCTCCGATCGTTGAGTTGGAGGGATACGCCTCTGCATATGGTTTTTCGCTGTCCGGCCGGGAAGTTCGCGAAATATGACGTGATAGGGTGTGGCTCCCTTTTCTCGACGTCACGTGTCGGTTAGGTGGTGCTCGGTCTGGAGCGTGAGAGGCTCGGGGTTCACCGCTTGCCAGACGGTAATAATCCGTATTATAATGCTTGTTAGCACCTCTCTCACCTTTGTGCAGTTTCCATGCTTGGGAACGTTTCGTACTTATTCCAGTGGTTTTAGGTCTGCTGTCCCGACATAAATCATTTCCTTGTTTGGGCTTCGGATCCAAGTCCAAAGGAAAGTCAATTTTCTGGAGTTGGGGCTCGCTTTTAGCAGGCAAGTTATCTTTCAGGGACGCAAGTTTTACAGGGGCGAGGTCAGACAAGGGCGCAGTAGGAGGGGAACTAGAGTGACTACATTTAGTATCTGTTTCCATCCTCCGGATTTGGCTTTCCAGTTCATTCATTCTGATTTGGTGTAGCCTGCGCCTTTCTTGTTCTTCTCGGTCCCTTTCTTGTCGCTTCCTTTCCAATTTCTGGTACTGTTCTTGTAGCTGCTTTTCCCATTCTTGTCTTTCTATTTCCCGTTCTTGTCTTTCTGTTTCCCATTGCTTCTCCCTTTCTTGTCGCTTTGATTTCAATTGCTTCTCCTCTTCTATCGCTTCTTCTACATACTTTCGGGTGAATGCTTCGCTCTCCCCAGTTTGTTTACAGGACCATGCCAAGATTAAACGGCTGTCGAACCAGTTGTCTACCTCGTATTAATCCTGCAGGCTTACTGCAAATTCTAGAAAGGGCTGGATTTCGCTATCCTGGTACTCCATGTACTTAGCTACCTCAAGGGCAATCCTATGCACTTTAGCTAGATCGGCCATTATATCAGGGTAAGCAAACACTATAGAAGAATAAAACCTAGAGATCTAAGTTATCTAGTCCACTAGGGGCTGATAACCTTAATAATCAATAAAATCTAGCCTAGCCTGGGAAAACTTTAAAAAACGAGAAGTTTGTAGCTACTCTGATTGCGACAAGCAAAAACCCCAAAAAACTCCAAAAAATGTAAGTGATGTAAAACTTATTATCATCACTTCACCCCACTTCTGTCAGTACTAAGCTATTGAGAAGATTGGTTACTATCATCCTAATGAACACCCTCCCTTGGTACCGATGCAAGCTAGTAACTGCCTATCTGTAGCTTCTTATCTCAGATTAAAGAGCTTCTCCTGAAAAAAATATTTAACCCTTAAAAATTTTTTTTCTGACTTTTACAACAATAGTCGTCAGATTTGTCAACCAAAAACTCAGCAGTAATACCAGCAACCTTAACCAGCTGTCTCATGTGTAACATGAACAATAATTGTCACTTGTGATTTATGATTGCTGTGGAGAAAAAAACGCTGTTCAGACTTCCTCCAAAAGAAATAGTTCGATTTGTCTAGGGGATAGAAATTCCTATAATCTGCAGAACACTAACTCAAAGAATCAAAATAGGATCTTGTGAGAGATTCATCCTAGGATCGAGCGCACATTTTGTCGTGTTTGCTGCCGATGTAGCTCAGAATCCCGGAGAGCAACCCATGTTGTCGTGGTTGAGTTAAAGTGGTAGAGTATTTTGTCGAGTTGGACAATAGTAGTGAAATCGACAAGGGATAATGGACTGACAGACTTATAGATTACACGTAGATAATGTGTAAATAGGAGGTGGACTTGAGACAACCTGGAAGAAGATTTATTAAAATGATCTCTCTCTCCAAGCCTCAACACACTTATACTGTATAAGCACCGCCTGCTCTCACTCTTTTCTCTTAATCATACATAGAGACTATAGTAAAGAGCTAATAAAATGTTAAAGATGGATGGAAGGGTCGTGAACAGCGCGTTAATAAAGGAGTAAACTTTATTAAATGAAGAAAAGCATGAAAATAATGCATATCATCACAAACAACATAAAATTACAACAATAATCAAAATATGCAAAATACACCAACAACGAACACACAGACCACCGATCATAAAACCTGTAGAACACAGAGAAATGAAACAAACTGAGCGACAGCCTGTCCGCTTTCGTGGGACCAAATGTGCCAGCTCCAGAAAGTGTCACACGTGCAGCTGTCCTTCAAGGTGACGGAATAAACTGCCTAACTTCCCTTGTCGGTGCTAACTTTGGTGACCCCTAATTGCGCGAGGGGGACTCAACTTTGTCTATCTCTTGCTGACCGCTCATAAGTGCGAGGTTTTAATATATCCAGAAACACACCAGACGAAGTTACTTGTGGACAAACGGTCCCTTGCGCTCTAATCCGGCGCTTGAATCTTTCGTACTTGGTATTAAATCCGGTTTGGGCTGGCTTGAACTGTGAATTGGCTGAGTGCTCCGTTTAAGCACACAAAGGCTGGTGATATTAAATTCTGCTATAGACGCTAGGCTGTTTGATATTTCTGGAAGCCGCAAATGCTCTGACTGGTAATCCAATAGGCGAGTAGGAAACTACTACTGCAACAGATGATTTCAGATTTTGCGTTGGCTCGTTGCACACTGCGTGAGCTTATCTTCCCTTTAGAGAAGAATGGCGTTGACAGAAAAGGGTTTTGTATCAGGTGTAGGGGTTGACAACTCGTGATGCTAGCTGTATTCAGAAACCCTCTAGATCGAAGAGACTATGACGTTCTTCGCCTGACTGGAGTCTGCTCTAGCAATTCGGTATCCCTGAAACCCGAGGAATAACTAGAGATAGGCAAAACCATTAAGTTTTAGGTTAACGTCTGCCTAATTCTCATGTGAGTCCATCTCGGGTAGGAAATATTTTTACGAGTGTGTTAGACTATTAAGACTCTCTAGATTTATAGTTTACAAATAACGCTACCCGGACACCTGCATGGCCTGATTCTACAGATGTATCTGCGTAATGCGTAATAAAGAGTAAGACAAAGGTTTCTTTAGAGACTACATCAGAAGTCAACAACCGCGAGAAAGTTCCCCGATAGACATAATATGATGAACACTAACTGCTGTGTTCTAAGGGGCAAAAACCCACAAAGGCTAACAGCGGGTTTTATCTCCCCTGAATCGAAGATCAGAACCTGTTACGCTCAGCTCAAAAGGTTCCAGCCGCTAACGAACCGTTTCTACACAGAAACCTTCTTCGCTCGTGATCAAAGACTTAAAGCGACGGTCAAACGAACCACAGGTGCGTTTAGATAACATTACGTTAACTGACCGTTTCGGACCAGTGGGGGATTTCTACTGAAGGCCAGAACGTAACAAAGCACGGAGTGGGTCTGAGAAGGGAGAAAATGTAGGTAGAATATGAAAGAAAAGAACATACAAATGTCTAGGAAAACAGAACATTAAAAAAGTAATAAAATATGGAACGGAATGGTAAAATAAATTAACGGTCACTGTGACAGTGATCCACTAACGGTAACCTTGGATACGGAGATAACACTTGATCTCATACGAATGCCATTAACAAAACACTTTTCACTAAACTCCCAAGTTGATCACAACACAATGGAACGAGAATGTTTGGGAAGTGGATCTCAACGTTTTAGGCAATGTAAACTCCAAGCCACATGCGGCTATATCGGTGGATCTCCTGAACAAAATTAATATATTTTAATATGTCATTATACATGGAAAAAGTAAAAATAAATAAATAAAATAGGCCCGTCCGTGGTTTAGTGGTTAGAAATCGTTGTCATAAAATCAAACATTCTGCGGTTGATTTCCGGCAGAGGTGTAATGTATTTGATATGGCACCAATTCAATATGGCATCAAGTTTAACGAAAGAACCGTTTGAACCCATGCCGGAAGATCATAGGTCCTGCTGTGTGTCCGCGAACTACGGTTTTAGAAACACAGAGTTGATAGCAGCTACTTTAAATGACGTCTTGAATTTGGTTTTTCTTTTATTATGTCTATCAGTGTTGATCTATTCTTGTCGTGTGGAAAATTGTTTACTATTAAGAATTCCTCATCTTCTCAAGTAATTGTCTTGGTATGTCTGGTCTTTAACGAGCGACACGCAAATGAGGGAGGTAATCATTTTAAAAAAACCTAAACGAGAGGAAACAATTAAATCCCTTGACAACTGGCGCTCAGTGTAAATATTGTCCTTTTGAAAAATACAACACTCTTAGGCGTCAAATTGTATCTGTTTGAAGGAAGTAGTAGTCAGCTGAACAATGCACTGATTACTGTGTTTGGACATTTTTAAAACAAATATTCCGATTATCACCATATTGTGACGCTAAGAATACATTCATCTTGCTCACTTCTGTTAGGCGTTGCGTAAACAATATCTCATGCGCTTCACGATTACAGTAAATGTTTGTAAATTAGTTCGTGAATGTTCACTACTGGTTGTAGTGGATTTGATGGTATTGTCTGATTGAGATATTACTTAATGTGATGCATGAGGCCAGCTGTGAAGGCTCCTGAGATAAGTGTAGCTGTGAATTTTCAGAAGGCCCTTCTTGCTACCACTACGACCTCACACCTATCTTTTTTTACTAATGAATGTGGCTACGTTAAAATTCTAGGGTACTGATATGTAATGTGTTGTGGTGGTTTACATGCACACACACAGATATTTAACAAGTCTAATAATAGTAATAAAATGTTAAAACACACTGAACTAACTCGAGATGTGTAAAATTTGGATAGTAATTTTCTTTAAATTTATTTGTTCTGAACCAAGGTTTTATTTTGGCCAGAACATATGAAAGGTTTTGCAATTATAAATGAAATGCATGAATATGAATAATAAATGAAAGGTGTGTACATATGTATTTTACTAGACTAGTAATATTACTACTGTTTATAGTTGTAATCTATTTGGGAGAACACTTAATGGATGTGCTGTTGGGGTGGCCTCATCACTCCCTGTCTATGGCGACTACACATTGTCCAGTTATTTGATGGAAATTTTATGGGTGTGTTAGAAAATAAGTTGAGTTGGTGAATTCTCAGCAGACCAGACGCTCACGTAGCTTGAATGTGCAGCTCTGGTGCTGAGATCTGGTGGCCCCACCTCTCCGTGCTTGGGGGCAATATCAGGCTGCTCTGCCAAAATATAAACTGCACGGGTCCACTCTTGTATTAGTTAACTCATCATTTGACACCACATTGGTGCCAAATAAAAACTCACAGCTCAGAATTATGAATATAGAACACAGTTAACTGCTAGCTAAACTCAGCTGAGCTGCTGGCTTTAGTATGGCGTCCCTCTAAAGATTTCAATTTGCTTCTGGGAATACACCACTATATTATTCACTGTGTCTACTAGGACAACTTATAACGAATGGCAAAAATGCGCGTCTGAGCGCCGATAATATATTCATCTATGGCCAATCACCGCCTTTTTCTTTTCAAATTCAAACCTCCTACCAAAAAGTCATTTCAGTCATACCTCAGTCAAGTATGCATTATTGTCTGTTGGTCCGTCCGTCTCTACTTGCGTTTCACACAAAAACACACTTGTTTTTTGAACCAACTCTGCCTTCCCCTACACAATTTTGCCTTTAAAGTTATTTTTAGCCACAGTTCTCCACCCCATCCCGTCTCTTTCATTCCAACTAGATTTTAGCACTTGAGTCTCAAGGCTACAGTTTTTTTGAAAATTAGGGACATTTTTGTTTCAATGCAGACGCTCGCTGATATGAACAACACAGTCTTTTGTCAATATCTTTCTTATTATCTGTCCGTCTGTATAAATGAAAGCATATTATTTCACTGCTCAAGATGGGCCATCCGGCCAGCTAGGTTTTATATTCCTAACATTATTATTAAGAAAAGTTATTTTTCAAATATTTTCTAGAATCTTCTGTAATGCGTTCATCACTGCATTCAAATAAACGGACTAAGTTATCGCAAAAGCGTCCAAGAAATGACTGTTGCGTATAATAGCTAAGGTCCCTTTTGTCGATTTCTTTACCTTGTGCCAACTTGGGGACGTGAATTTCTTTCCTTGCCCCACCAATTTGCGTCCTTTTAGCCTTGCTAGTTTCAAGCACGCGTTCAGTCATATTTTTTCCTTTTGATCTGCGTTCTCATCCCGTTCCAGGGGTAACGTTTTGCCTTCACGTCCAACAATTTAATTTCCATGGCGGGTGATGACCCGCGGCGTGGGCGATCATGTATTCTAGTAGCTTACGCATTAGTTTTTATCCCTACGTTGTATCATTGGAGATATTTTAACGTTGTATCATGGTTAATTTTATGACACATCTCCCCACTTGAAAACATGCCTACGGCAAGTTCCAAAACCAGGGATACACATAGATAAAATCTCTCCTTACGCCTGCCATTACTCTAATTTTGATCACAGGGGTGCCGACTGAGGAAATCTGCACCGACATTCAATTTGCCTGGGATATATTGGATACTAAACTGATAAGGTTGAAGCAATAAAGACCACCTCAGCAATCTTGCGTTTTCATGCTTAGCCTGAGATAAGAATACGAGAGGCTGATGATCCGTCTCGACCACAACAGTCCTACCATACAGATAGATTTGAAACTTCTTTATTGCCCATATTAACGCTAAACATTCTTTTTCGCTTGTGGAGTATCCTTGTTCCGCCTTATTCAATTTGCGGCTTGCATAAGCGACTGGTTTCAGTTCCCCATCGGGTGAAGATGATCTTTGCAACAAAGCCGCTCCGAGTCCTACATTACTGGCATCGGTTCTTAAGACAAAGTCCTGTGTCAAATCAGGCAGTTTGAGAATAGGCTTGCTAGTGAGTTTTTCCTTTAAGTCTTGGAACGCTAATTCAATTTGCGCAGTCCAAATAATTTTATCTGGAAGTCCCGTGCGAGTCAGATCAGTCAGAGGAGCACATATAGAGTTAAAATCTTTGATATATTTTTGATAAAATCCGCATAACGACACGAATGATCGAACGTCCTTTTTTGTTTGTGGTCTAGGTGCTCTCTGCAGTTTTTCCAAGTTCTTGGGATCAGGGGTCATGCTACCCTGATATACAGTGTGTCCCAAGAATTCCAACTCTTTGCATCCAATGCAACATTTTGTTGGCCTAGCAGTTAAGTTCGCCTCCCTAAGCCTATTAAATAACATTTCTAGAGCTTCAATGTGTTCTTCAAATGTCTCTGTGGCGACGAGAATATCATCCATGAAATTCGTGATACATGGGTTATTCAGGGGATCCAACAATTTGCGCATCATCCTTGAAAATACACTCGGAGCATTTTTCAGTCCGAATGGTAGCATGTTGAATTCATAATGTCCATCCGAAGTGCTAAAAGCCAAATAAGGTCTCACTTCAGGCTTCACTGGGATCTGGTAATAGCCTTTACTAAGATCCACCTTTGAAAAGTATTTTGCCTTGTTCAGTCTGGCAAATAATTGTTTTGTGTCTGGTAATGGATCCACTTGTCCTTCTGTGACAGCATTCAGTTTCCTGTAATCTATGCACAGTCTGTGTTCCCCAGACGGTTTTCTCAACAAAACGACACTAGAGCTAAAAGATGATTCACTGTGTGAAATAATCCCCTCCTTCAACAAATAATCTATTTCTTCCTTCAATGCCTTCTCCTTCGCGAACGGAATAGAATAGGCTCTCATACAGATTGGGTTTGAGTCTACCAGTTTCATGTCATACTGTAGCAAATTTGTATGTCCTGGTTTATCTGTTAATACATCTGTATGATCCTCCAGAACCTGTTGAACTCTCTCCCTCTGGTTTTTAGTCAGGTGCTTACTGACTTTTACCTGTGCTGCTGTTTCACAAGGATGTAATGGATATTCAGGTGAGGTGAGTGGTTCCTTTTGCATTTGAGTTGCGATAGCTAAGGTCAGTAAGGGGGTGCTTTCCTGGAGTGGTCTGTCCAGATACTTCTTTAACAGGTTTACATGATAAACTTTCTCCTTCCCCTTTTTGTCAATTTTATAGTTTGTTCTAGACACCTTCTCTAGAACCGTATATGGACCTTGCCATCCAATTTGTAATTTATTCTGGCTACCGGGTAGTAGAAGCAGCACCTTCTCTCCCACAGCTAGTTCTCTGTCCTTTGCCTTCCTATTAAAATATGCTGCATGTTTCTTCCTGGCTTGTTTCAAATTATCATTTGCCAGTTTCCATCCAGCTTTCAAACGAGTGGTCAGTTCGTTCACGTATTGATAAGATGAGGTAACAGTCTCTTCCGCCTTCTCATCTGTCCAGGTCCTTAATAGGGCTTCTAATGGACCTTTTATTGGTCTCCCAAATAGCAGAGTTGTGGGAGCCATCCCGGTTGAACTATGTGGTACCTCCCGATACGCAAACAATGCGGCGGGCAGGAATTGATCCCACAGATCCGGTTTTTCGTGTGCCAGCTTTCTCAGGATAGAAATGAGAGTCCCGTTGAACCTCTCTACCTGGCCGTTCCCTTGCGGATGGTACGAACTACAATGAAAGTGTCTGGCTTGAAATAGCTTAAAAACTTCTTCCGTTAGTTTCCCCTTGAACTGAGAGCCATTCTCCATCAAGATTTGATGCGGGAATCCTAATCGGGTAAATATTGCTAGTAGTGCCTCTGCTACATGTTTTGAATCAATAGATGGCAGGGCTACCGCCTCTCCCCACATAGAACAAGTGTCCACCAGAGTAAGGATGTAACTGTTCCTCCTCTTGGTCCGAGTGAGAGGTCCCACATAATCCACTGCAACCCTCTCAAAAGGTGTTCCCACTATGGGCATTTCCCCTAGGGTTGCAGGAGCAGTCCAATGCTTTGGAGCTACCCTTTGACATTCTGGGCAGGATTTGACATATCTTTTTATATCCTCCGTTATCCCTGGCCAGAAGTAATGACAAGCTATACGCTGTCCTGTGGCGCTGATCCCCATGTGACCACTGAAGGGAATCGCATGCCCGAGTTCCATCACTTTATCCCTATATGAAGTGGGAAGAACCAGCTGGTTGTGCCCATTTGTTCCAGCTCCGGCCTTCCTGTATAAGAGTTTGTTCTTCATAAAATATTCCCCCTTGCTCGGAGGTGTGTGGCATTTGGGCAATTTTTTAAAACATGGCTTGAGTGTCCTATCCTCAGCCTGCGCCTTCCTCATCTCCTCTGGATGAGCATTTATAGGTTCACCTTCTTCCTCCTTCTTCTGTGACCTGGTCTGCACTGTCGCCATGATCACAGGTCTCTCGGGATTCCCCAAGAATACGTATCTACACCCCAATATCAGAGGGTAGATTGGTTCATCTATCACTGCTGCTCTGATTTCTCCTTCCACATAGCGAGTTTTCACCGTTATCCTTGCGATGGGAAGTGTCATGAGTGGTATGTCCTTAGTTGCCCCTTGTATTTCCACTGTTTCTGTGGTATACTGACTTGGGTCCACTAGGCTAGACTTCACAACTGAATCATAATCCAAACCTGTATCATAAAGGCACCTTATGGTGACCCCATTACAAATAACATCCTCACAAACTGGGGGGTGATAAGGTTCCTGCTGTCCATTAGGATTAACCTTTAATCTTTGCGTCCCCGACTTCATTGCAGCAATGTTTGAAGGTTTCCTTCTACAAAATTCGGTGTTATGGTTATCTTTCTTGCACCATTTACACCATCTTTTTCCTTGGTTAAACGGTTTTCTTTCATTGGATTTTTGGTCATTGAACTGTGAGTTTCTGTCTCGATAGTCATTTCTTGGCCGTTCAAAGTTTGTCCTACCTTTATTTCCCTGCTCTCTATTATCAAATTTATTAAATTGCTGTGGAGCTTTAAAATTGTCTATGTGCTTCTTTTTAGCACCACTTACCTCTGCCTGGGCTGCCTGATACCTCTCAGCGACATTTAAAACCTCCCCCAACTTTTCTGCACCTTGTTCCATGAGAAATTTTCTCATGTCTGGAGCCATGGACTCTCTCAATTGCTCAATCATGATCATCTCTTTAAGATCTTGGGTCTTCCCCAGAGCAGTCCATTTCTCCAAATAGGTTTCCAGTCTGGCAGAGAATTGGTGGTATGTCTCCCCAGACGACAGTTTGGCATTTCTAAATTTCTTACGATAAAATTCACCATTTTTTCGTACCTCAATAACAAAGCCTGCTTTAACATGTCATAATTGTCCTGGTCTTCTCTGTTCATTTTTGCGAAGACTTCGTAAGAAGTACCTCTCAGTCCCTGTGATAACTTTAAACTCCACCTCTCTCTCTCTCTAACCCATATGTAGTAGCTAATAACTCAAAACGTCCTAGGTACCCCTCTATGTCATCGTCTTTTTCAACAAAATGGTCTAAATGGAACCCCATAGCTGATGTTGAGGCTCCCAGACTGGGCGTAGCATCTGAGGCAAAAGGGCTGGCACCATTTTCAGGAGCCTGGCCTTGTAGCTCCAGCTCCCTTAGTCGTAATTCGTGCTCCCTTTGCAACCTTCTATCTTCTGCCTCCCTTTCGGCCTTTTTATCTTCTGCCTCCCTTTCGACCTTTTTATCTTCTGCCTCCCTTTCGGCCTTTTTATCTGCTGCCTCCCTTTCGGCCTTTTTATCTGCTGCCTCCCTTTGCTGTCGTTTTTCTTCTGCCTCAATCTGCAGCCTCTTAAGTTCTCTATCAGCCTCAATTTGTAACCTCTTCTCTTCAGCCAACCTTTCAGACTCTAATTTTCTTTCAGCCTCTTTTTCTAATCTTCTTTCTTCCCGTTCAATATACTTATCACATTCAGCCGTTACATATTGAATTAAAACCTGACCATCCATTCCCATATCCTTTGCCGTCAGCACAGCAGCTGATCTGAATTTGGCTAGCTCCGCCATACTTTTTAAACAAATCTAGCAATGTGCAAAATAAAATTTCCAACTACTAAAGTAATTCTAATTACTATAGTCTAAAATAATTCTAATTAATTAATTAATCAATTAACTACCACTGGCTGTGAAGATTCACCAACTTTTATTTTCAGGGACACTTTTAATTTTTATTAATGTGTTCCCCTAATTTATTTCTCCCCCCAAGAGATCCTAATATATTTGATAGGCTAATTATCCCGGGACCAGAGACCCCAATATATGTAGTGGATTTGATGGTATTGTCTGATTGAGATATTACTTAATGTAATGCATGAGGCCAGCTGTGAAGGCTCCTGAGATAAGTGTAGCTGTGAATTTTCAGAAGGCCCTTCTTGCTACCACTACGACCTCACACCTATCTTTTTTTACTAATGAATGTGGCTACGTTAAAATTCTAGGGTACTGATATGTAATGTGTTGTGGTGGTTTACATGCACACACACAGATATTTAACAAGTCTAATAATAGTAATAAAATGTTAAAACACACTGAACTAACTCGAGATGTGTAAAATTTGGATAGTAATTTTCTTTAAATTTATTTGTTCTGAACCAAGGTTTTATTTTGGCCAGAACATATGAAAGGTTTTGCAATTATAAATGAAATGCATGAATATGACATAATAAATGAAAGGTGTGTACATATGTATTTTACTAGACTAGTAATATTACTACTGTTTATAGTTGTAATCTATTTGGGAGAACACTTAATGGATGTGCTGTTGGGGTGGCCTCATCACTCCCTGTCTATGGCGACTACACATTGTCCAGTTATTTGATGGAAATTTTATGGGTGTGTTAGAAAATAAGTTGAGTTGGTGAATTCTCAGCAGACCAGACGCTCACGTAGCTTGAATGTGCAGCTCTGGTGCTGAGATCTGGTGGCCCCACCTCTCCGTGCTTGGGGGCAATATCAGGCTGCTCTGCCAAAATATAAACTGCACGGGTCCACTCTTGTATTAGTTAACTCATCATTTGACACCACATTGGTGCCAAATAAAAACTCACAGCTCAGAATTATGAATATAGAACACAGTTAACTGCTAGCTAAACTCAGCTGAGCTGCTGGCTTTAGTATGGCGTCCCTCTAAAGATTTCAATTTGCTTCTGGGAATACACCACTATATTATTCACTGTGTCTACTAGGACAACTTATAACGAATGGCAAAAATGCGCGTCTGAGCGCCGATAATATATTCATCTATGGCCAATCACCGCCTTTTTTCTTTTCAAATTCAAACCTCCTACCAAAAAGTCATTTCAGTCATACCTCAGTCAAGTATGCATTATTGTCTGTTGGTCCGTCCGTCTCTACTTGCGTTTCACACAAAAACACACTTGTTTTTTGAACCAACTCTGCCTTCCCCTACACAATTTTGCCTTTAAAGTTATTTTTAGCCACAGTTCTCCACCCCATCCCGTCTCTTTCATTCCAACTAGATTTTAGCACTTGAGTCTCAAGGCTACAGGTTTTTGAAAATTAGGGACATTTTTGTTTCAATGCAGACGCTCGCTGATATGAACAACACAGTCTTTTGTCAATATCTTTCTTATTATCTGTCCGTCTGTATAAATGAAAGCATATTATTTCACTGCTCAAGATGGGCCATCCGGCCAGCTAGGTTTTATATTCCTAACATTATTATTAAGAAAAAGTTACTTTTCAAATATTTTCTAGAATCTTCTGTAATGCGTTCATCACTGCATTCAAATAAACGGACTAAGTTATCGCAAAAGCGTCCAAGAAATGACTGTTGCGTATAATAGCTAAGGTCCCTTTTGTTGATTTCTTTACTTTGTGTCAACTTGGGGACGTGAATTTTTTTCCTTGCCCCACCAATTTGCGTCCTTTTAGCCTCGCTAGTTTCAAGCACGCGTTCAGTCATATTTTTTTTTTCTCTGATCTCCGTTCTCATCCCGCTCCAAGGGTAAACGTTTTGCCTCCACGTCTAACAATTTAATTCCATGGAGGGTGATGACCCGCGGCGTGGGCGATCATGTATTCTAGTAGCTTACGCATTAGTTTTTATCCATACGTTGTATCATTGGAGATATTTTAACGTTGTATCATGGTTAATTTTATGACACATCTCCCCACTTGAAAACATGCCTACGGCAAGTTCCAAAACCAGTGATACACATAGATAAAATCTCTCCTTACGCCTGCCATTACTCTAATTTTGATCACAGGGGTGCCGACTGAGGAAATCTGCACCGACATTCAATTTGCCTGGGATATATTGGATACTAAACTGATAAGGTTGAAGCAATAAAGACCACCTCAGCAATCTTGCGTTTTCATGCTTAGCCTGAGATAAGAATACGAGAGGCTGATGATCCGTCTCGACCACAACAGTCCTACCATACAGATAGATTTGAAACTTCTTTATTGCCCATATTAACGCTAAACATTCTTTTTCGCTTGTGGAGTATCCTTGTTCCGCCTTATTCAATTTGCGGCTTGCATAAGCGACTGGTTTCAGTTCCCCATCAGGTGAAGATGATCTTTGCAACAAAGCCGCTCCGAGTCCTACATTACTGGCATCGGTTCTTAAGACAAAGTCCTGTGTCAAATCAGGCAGTTTGAGAATAGGCTTGCTAGTGAGTTTTTCCTTTAAGTCTTGGAACGCTAATTCAATTTGCGCAGTCCAAATAATTTTATCTGGAAGTCCCTTGCGAGTCAGATCAGTCAGAGGAGCACATATAGAGTTAAAATCTTTGATATATTTTTGATAAAATCCGCATAACGACACGAATGATCGAACGTCCTTTTTTGTTTGTGGTCTAGGTGCTCTCTGCAGTTTTTCCAAGTTCTTGGGATCAGGGTCATGCTACCCTGATATACAGTGTGTCCCAAGAATTCCAACTCTTTGCATCCAATGCAACATTTTGTTGGCCTAGCAGTTAAGTTCGCCTCCCTAAGCCTATTAAATAACATTTCTAGAGCTTCAATGTGTTCTTCAAATGTCTCTGTGGCGACGAGAATATCATCCATGAAATTCGTGATACATGGGTTATTCAGGGGATCCAACAATTTGCGCATCATCCTTGAAAATACACTCGGAGCATTTTTCAGTCCGAATGGTAGCATGTTGAATTCATAATGTCCATCCGAAGTGCTAAAAGCCAAATAAGGTCTCACTTCAGGCTTCACTGGGATCTGGTAATAGCCTTTACTAAGATCCACCTTTGAAAAGTATTTTGCCTTGTTCAGTCTGGCAAATAATTGTTTTGTGTCTGGTAATGGATCCACTTGTCCTTCTGTGACAGCATTCAGTTTCCTGTAATCTATGCACAGTCTGTGTTCCCCAGACGGTTTTCTCAACAAAACGACACTAGAGCTAAAAGATGATTCACTGTGTGAAATAATCCCCTCCTTCAACAAATAATCTATTTCTTCCTTCAATGCCTTCTCCTTCGCGAACGGAATAGAATAGGCTCTCATACAGATTGGGTTTGAGTCTACCAGTTTCATGTCATACTGTAGCAAATTTGTATGGCCGGGTTTATCTGTTAATACATCTGTATGTTCCTCCAGAACCTGTTGAACTCTCTCCCTCTGGTTTTTAGTCAGGTGCTTACTGACTTTTACCTGTGCTGCTGTTTCACAAGGATGTAATGGATATTCATGTGAGGTGAGTGGTTCCTTTTGCATTTGAGTTGCGATAGCTAAGGTCAGTAAGGGGGTGCTTTCCTGGAGTGGTCTGTCCAGATACTTCTTTAACAGGTTTACATGATAAACTTTCTCCTTCCCCTTTTTGTCAATTTTATAGTTTGTTCTAGACACCTTCTCTAGAACCGTATATGGACCTTGCCATCCAATTTGTAATTTATTCTGGCTACCGGGTAGTAGAAGCAGCACCTTCTCTCCCACAGCTAGTTCTCTGTCCTTTGCCTTCCTATTAAAATATGCTGCATGTTTCTTCCTGGCTTGTTTCAAATTATCATTTGCCAGTTTCCATCCAGCTTTCAAACGAGTGGTCAGTTCGTTCACGTATTGATAAGATGAGGTAACAGTCTCTTCCGCCTTCTCATCTGTCCAGGTCCTTAATAGGGCTTCTAATGGACCTTTTATTGGCCTCCCAAATAGCAGAGTTGCGGGAGCCATCCCGGTTGAACTATGTGGTACCTCCCGATACGCAAACAATGCGGCGGGCAGGAATTGATCCCACAGATCCGGTTTTTTCGTGTGCCAGCTTTCTCAGGATAGAAATGAGAGTCCCGTTGAACCTCTCTACCTGGCCGTTCCCTTGCGGATGGTACGAACTACAATGAAAGTGTCTGGCTTGAAATAGCTTAAAAACTTCTTCCGTTAGTTTCCCCTTGAACTGAGAGCCATTATCCATCAAGATTTGATGCGGGAATCCTAATCGGGTAAATATTGTTAGTAGTGCCTCTGCTACATGTTTTGAATCAATAGATGGCAGGGCTACCGCCTCTCCCCACATAGAACAAGTGTCCACCAGAGTAAGGATGTAACTGTTCCTCCTCTTGGTCCGAGTGAGAGGTCCCACAATATCCACTGCAACCCTCTCAAAAGGTGTTCCCACTATGGGCATTTCCCCTAGGGTTGCAGGAGCAGTCCAATGCTTTGGAGCTACCCTTTGACATTCTGGGCAGGATTTGACATATCTTTTTATATCCTCCGTTATCCCTGGCCAGAAGTAATGACAAGCTATACGCTGTCCTGTGGCGCTGATCCCCATGTGACCACTGAAGGGAATCGCATGCCCGAGTTCCATCACTTTATCCCTATATGAAGTGGGAAGAACCAGCTGGTTGTGACCATTTGTTCCAGCTCCGGCCTTCCTGTATAAGAGTTTGTTCTTCATAAAATATTCCCCCTTGCTCGGAGGTGTGTGGCATTTGGGCAATTTTTTAAAACATGGCTTGAGTGTCCTATCCTCAGCCTGCGCCTTCCTCATCTCCTCTGGATGAGCATTTATAGGTTCACCTTCTTCCTCCTTCTTCTGTGACCTGGTCTGCACTGTCGCCATGATCACAGGTCTCTCGGGATTCCCCAAGAATACGTATCTACACCCCAATATCAGAGGGTAGATTGGTTCATCTATCACTGCTGCTCTGATTTCTCCTTCCACATAGCGAGTTTTCACCGTTATCCTTGCGATGGGAAGTGTCATGAGTGGTATGTCCTTAGTTGCCCCTTGTATTTCCACTGTTTCTGTGGTATACTGACTTGGGTCCACTAGGCTAGACTTCACAACTGAATCATAATCCAAACCTGTATCATAAAGGCACCTTATGGTGACCCCATTACAAATAACATCCTCACAAACTGGGGGGTGATAAGGTTCCTGCTGTCCATTAGGATTAACCTTTAATCTTTGCGTCCCCGACTTCATTGCAGCAATGTTTGAAGGTTTCCTTCTACAAAATTCGGTGTTATGGTTATCTTTCTTGCACCATTTACACCATCTTTTTCCTTGGTTAAACGGTTTTCTTTCATTGGATTTTTGGTCATTGAACTGTGAGTTTCTGTCTCGATAGTCATTTCTTGGCCGTTCAAAGTTTGTCCTACCTTTATTTCCCTGCTCTCTATTATCAAATTTATTAAATTGCTGTGGAGCTTTAAAATTGTCTATGTGCTTCTTTTTAGCACCACTTACCTCTGCCTGGGCTGCCTGATACCTCTCAGCGACATTTAAAACCTCCCCCAACTTTTCTGCACCTTGTTCCATGAGAAATTTTCTCATGTCTGGAGCCATGGACTCTCTCAATTGCTCAATCATGATCATCTCTTTAAGATCTTGGGTCTTCCCCAGAGCAGTCCATTTCTCCAAATAGGTTTCCAGTCTGGCAGAGAATTGGTGGTATGTCTCCCCAGACAACAGTTTGGCATTTCTAAATTTCTTACGATAAAATTCACCATTTTTTCGTACCTCAATAACAAAGCCTGCTTTAACATGTCATAATTGTCCTGGTCTTCTCTGTTCATTTTTGCGAAGACTTCGTAAGAAGTACCTCTCAGTCCCTGTGATAACTTTAAACTCCACCTCTCTCTCTCTAACCCATATGTAGTAGCTAATAACTCAAAACGTCCTAGGTACCCCTCTATGTCATCGTCTTTTTCAACAAAATGGTCTAAATGGAACCCCATAGCTGATGTTGAGGCTCCCAGACTGGGCGTAGCATCTGAGGCAAAAGGGCTGGCACCATTTTCAGGAGCCTGGCCTTGTAGCTCCAGCTCCCTTAGTCGTAATTCGTGCTCCCTTTGCAACCTTCTATCTTCTGCCTCCCTTTCGGCCTTTTTATCTTCTGCCTCCCTTTCGACCTTTTTATCTTCTGCCTCCCTTTCGGCCTTTTTATCTGCTGCCTCCCTTTCGGCCTTTTTATCTGCTGCCTCCCTTTGCTATCGTTTTTCTTCTGCCTCAATCTGCAGCCTCTTAAGTTCTCTATCAGCCTCAATTTGTAACCTCTTCTCTTCAGCCAACCTTTCAGACTCTAATTTTCTTTCAGCCTCTTTTTCTAATCTTCTTTCTTCCCGTTCAATATACTTATCACATTCAGCCGTTACATATTGAATTAAAACCTGACCATCCATTCCCATATCCTTTGCCGTCAGCACAGCAGCTGATCTGAATTTGGCTAGCTCCGCCATACTTTTTAAACAAATCTAGCAATGTGCAAAATAAAATTTCCAACTACTAAAGTAATTCTAATTACTATAGTCTAAAATAATTCTAATTAATTAATTAATCAATTAACTACCACTGGCTGTGAAGATTCACCAACTTTTATTTTCAGGGACACTTTTAATTTTTATTAATGTGTTCCCCTAATTTATTTCTCCCCCCAAGAGATCCTAATATATTTGATAGGCTAATTATCCCGGGACCAGAGACCCCAATATATGTAGTGGATTTGATGGTATTGTCTGATTGAGATATTACTTAATGTAATGCATGAGGCCAGCTGTGAAGGCTCCTGAGATAAGTGTAGCTGTGAATTTTCAGAAGGCCCTTCTTGCTACCACTACGACCTCACACCTATCTTTTTTTTACTAATGAATGTGGCTACGTTAAAATTCTAGGGTACTGATATGTAATGTGTTGTGGTGGTTTACATGCACACACACAGATATTTAACAAGTCTAATAATAGTAATAAAATGTTAAAACACACTGAACTAACTCGAGATGTGTAAAATTTGGATAGTAATTTTCTTTAAATTTATTTGTTCTGAACCAAGGTTTTATTTTGGCCAGAACATATGAAAGGTTTTGCAATTATAAATGAAATGCATGAATATGACATAATAAATGAAAGGTGTGTACATATGTATTTTACTAGACTAGTAATATTACTACTGTTTATAGTTGTAATCTATTTGGGAGAACACTTAATGGATGTGCTGTTGGGGTGGCCTCATCACTCCCTGTCTATGGCGACTACACATTGTCCAGTTATTTGATGGAAATTTTATGGGTGTGTTAGAAAATAAGTTGAGTTGGTGAATTCTCAGCAGACCAGACGCTCACGTAGCTTGAATGTGCAGCTCTGGTGCTGAGATCTGGTGGCCCCACCTCTCCGTGCTTGGGGGCAATATCAGGCTGCTCTGCCAAAATATAAACTGCACGGGTCCACTCTTGTATTAGTTAACTCATCATTTGACACCACATTGGTGCCAAATAAAAACTCACAGCTCAGAATTATGAATATAGAACACAGTTAACTGCTAGCTAAACTCAGCTGAGCTGCTGGCTTTAGTATGGCGTCCCTCTAAAGATTTCAATTTGCTTCTGGGAATACACCACTATATTATTCACTGTGTCTACTAGGACAACTTATAACGAATGGCAAAAATGCGCGTCTGAGCGCCGATAATATATTCATCTATGGCCAATCACCGCCTTTTTCTTTTCAAATTCAAACCTCCTACCAAAAAGTCATTTCAGTCATACCTCAGTCAAGTATGCATTATTGTCTGTTGGTCCGTCCGTCTCTACTTGCGTTTCACACAAAAACACACTTGTTTTTTGAACCAACTCTGCCTTCCCCTACACAATTTTGCCTTTAAAGTTATTTTTAGCCACAGTTCTCCACCCCATCCCGTCTCTTTCATTCCAACTAGATTTTAGCACTTGAGTCTCAAGGCTACAGGTTTTTGAAAATTAGGGACATTTTTGTTTCAATGCAGACGCTCGCTGATATGAACAACACAGTCTTTTGTCAATATCTTTCTTATTATCTGTCCGTCTGTATAAATGAAAGCATATTATTTCACTGCTCAAGATGGGCCATCCGGCCAGCTAGGTTTTATATTCCTAACATTATTATTAAGAAAAGTTATTTTTCAAATATTTTCTAGAATCTTCTGTAATGCGTTCATCACTGCATTCAAATAAACGGACTAAGTTATCGCAAAAGCGTCCAAGAAATGACTGTTGTGTATAATAGCTAAGGTCCCTTTTGTCGATTTCTTTACCTTGTGCCAATATGGGGACGTGAATTTCTTTCCTTGCCCCACCAATTTGCGTCCTTTTAGCCTTGCTAGTTTCAAGCACGCGTTCAGTCATATTTTTTCCTTTTGATCTGCGTTCTCATCCCGTTCCAAGGGTAACGTTTTGCCTTCACGTCCAACAATTTAATTTCCATGGCGGGTGATGACCCGCGGCGTGGGCGATCATGTATTCTAGTAGCTTACGCATTAGTTTTTATCCCTACGTTGTATCATTGGAGATATTTTAACGTTGTATCATGGTTAATTTTATGACACATCTCCCCACTTGAAAACATGCCTACGGCAAGTTCCAAAACCAGTGATACACATAGATAAAATCTCTCCTTACGCCTGCCATTACTCTAATTTTGATCACAGGGGTGCCGACTGAGGAAATCTGCACCGACATTCAATTTGCCTGGGATATATTGGATACTAAACTGATAAGGTTGAAGCAATAAAGACCACCTCAGCAATCTTGCGTTTTCATGCTTAGCCTGAGATAAGAATACGAGAGGCTGATGATCCGTCTCGACCACAACAGTCCTACCATACAGATAGATTTGAAACTTCTTTATTGCCCATATTAACGCTAAACATTCTTTTTCGCTTGTGGAGTATCCTTGTTCCGCCTTATTCAATTTGCGGCTTGCATAAGCGACTGGTTTCAGTTCCCCATCGGGTGAAGATGATCTTTGCAACAAAGCCGCTCCGAGTCCTACATTACTAGCATCGGTTCTTAAGACAAAGTCCTGTGTCAAATCAGGCAGTTTGAGAATAGGCTTGCTAGTGAGTTTTTCCTTTAAGTCTTGGAACGCTAATTCAATTTGCGCAGTCCAAATAATTTTATCTGGAAGTCCCTTGCGAGTCAGATCAGTCAGAGGAGCACATATAGAGTTAAAATCTTTGATATATTTTTGATAAAATCCGCATAACGACACGAATGATCGAACGTCCTTTTTTGTTTGTGGTCTAGGTGCTCTCTGCAGTTTTTCCAAGTTCTTGGGATCAGGGGTCATGCTACCCTGATATACAGTGTGTCCCAAGAATTCCAACTCTTTGCATCCAATGCAACATTTTGTTGGCCTAGCAGTTAAGTTCGCCTCCCTAAGCCTATTAAATAACATTTCTAGAGCTTCAATGTGTTCTTCAAATGTCTCTGTGGCGACGAGAATATCATCCATGAAATTCGTGATACATGGGTTATTCAGGGATCCAACAATTTGCGCATCATCCTTGAAAATACACTCGGAGCATTTTTCAGTCCGAATGGTAGCATGTTGAATTCATAATGTCCATCCGAAGTGCTAAAAGCCAAATAAGGTCTCACTTCAGGCTTCACTGGGATCTGGTAATAGCCTTTACTAAGATCCACCTTTGAAAAGTATTTTGCCTTGTTCAGTCTGGCAAATAACTGTTTTGTGTCTGGTAATGGATCCACTTGTCCTTCTGTGACAGCATTCAGTTTCCTGTAATCTATGCACAGTCTGTGTTCCCCAGACGGTTTTCTCAACAAAACGACACTAGAGCTAAAAGATGATTCACTGTGTGAAATAATCCCCTCCTTCAACAAATAATCTATTTCTTCCTTCAATGCCTTCTCCTTCGCGAACGGAATAGAATAGGCTCTCATACAGATTGGGTTTGAGTCTACCAGTTTCATGTCATACTGTAGCAAATTTGTATGTCCTGGTTTATCTGTTAATACATCTGTATGTTCCTCCAGAACCTGTTGAACTCTCTCCCTCTGGTTTTTAGTCAGGTGCTTACTGACTTTTACCTGTGCTGCTGTTTCACAAGGATGTAATGGATATTCATGTGAGGTGAGTGGTTCCTTTTGCATTTGAGTTGCGATAGCTAAGGTCAGTAAGGGGGTGCTTTCCTGGAGTGGTCTGTCCAGATACTTCTTTAACAGGTTTACATGATAAACTTTCTCCTTCCCCTTTTTGTCAATTTTATAGTTTGTTCTAGACACCTTCTCTAGAACCGTATATGGACCTTGCCATCCAATTTGTAATTTATTCTGGCTACCGGGTAGTAGAAGCAGCACCTTCTCTCCCACAGCTAGTTCTCTGTCCTTTGCCTTCCTATTAAAATATGCTGCATGTTTCTTCCTGGCTTGTTTCAAATTATCATTTGCCAGTTTCCATCCAGCTTTCAAACGAGTGGTCAGTTCGTTCACGTATTGATAAGATGAGGTAACAGTCTCTTCCGCCTTCTCATCTGTCCAGGTCCTTAATAGGGCTTCTAATGGACCTTTTATTGGTCTCCCAAATAGCAGAGTTGCGGGAGCCATCCCGGTTGAACTATGTGGTACCTCCCGATACGCAAACAATGCGGCGGGCAGGAATTGATCCCACAGATCCGGTTTTTCGTGTGCCAGCTTTCTCAGGATAGAAATGAGAGTCCCGTTGAACCTCTCTACCTGGCCGTTCCCTTGCGGATGGTACGGACTACAATGAAAGTGTCTGGCTTGAAATAGCTTAAAAACTTCTTCCGTTAGTTTCCCCTTGAACTGAGAACCATTATCCGTCAAGATTTGATGCGGGAATCCTAATCGGGTAAATATTGTAGTAGTGCCTCTGCTACATGTTTTGAATCAATTGATGGCAGGGCTACCGCCTCTCCCCACATAGAACAAGTGTCCACCAGAGTAAGGATGTAACTGTTCCTCCTCTTGGTCCGAGTGAGAGGTCCCACAATATCCACTGCAACCCTCTCAAAAGGTGTTCCCACTATGGGCATTTCCCCTAGGGTTGCAGGAGCAGTCCAATGCTTTGGAGCTACCCTTTGACATTCTGGGCAGGATTTGACATATCTTTTTATATCCTCCGTTATCCCTGGCCAGAAGTAATGACAAGCTATACGCTGTCCTGTGGCGCTGATCCCCATGTGACCACTGAAGGGAATCGCATGCCCGAGTTCCATCACTTTATCCCTATATGAAGTGGGAAGAACCAGCTGGTTGTGACCATTTGTTCCAGCTCCGGCCTTCCTGTATAAGAGTTTGTTCTTCATAAAATATTCCCCCTTGCTCGGAGGTGTGTGGCATTTGGGCAATTTTTTAAAACATGGCTTGAGTGTCCTATCCTCAGCCTGCGCCTTCCTCATCTCCTCTGGATGAGCATTTATAGGTTCACCTTCTTCCTCCTTCTTCTGTGACCTGGTCTGCACTGTCGCCATGATCACAGGTCTCTCGGGATTCCCCAAGAAGACGTATCTACACCCCAATATCAGAGGGTAGATTGGTTCATCTATCACTGCTGCTCTGATTTCTCCTTCCACATAGCGAGTTTTCACCGTTATCCTTGCGATGGGAAGTGTCATGAGTGGTATGTCCTTAGTTGCCCCTTGTATTTCCACTGTTTCTGTGGTATACTGACTTGGGTCCACTAGGCTAGACTTCACAACTGAATCATAATCCAAACCTGTATCATAAAGGCACCTTATGGTGACCCCATTACAAATAACATCCTCACAAACTGGGGGGTGATAAGGTTCCTGCTGTCCATTAGGATTAACCTTTAATCTTTGCGTCCCCGACTTCATTGCAGCAATGTTTGAAGGTTTCCTTCTACAAAATTCGGTGTTATGGTTATCTTTCTTGCACCATTTACACCATCTTTTTCCTTGGTTAAACGGTTTTCTTTCATTGGATTTTTGGTCATTGAACTGTGAGTTTCTGTCTCGGTAGTCATTTCTTGGCCGTTCAAAGTTTGTCCTACCTTTATTTCCCTGCTCTCTATTATCAAATTTATTAAATTGCTGTGGAGCTTTAAAATTGTCTATGTGCTTCTTTTTAGCACCACTTACCTCTGCCTGGGCTGCCTGATACCTCTCAGCGACATTTAAAATTTCCCCCAACTTTCTGCACCTTGTTCCATGAGAAATTTTCTCATGTCTGGAGCCATGGACTCTCTCAATTGCTCAATCATGATCATCTCTTTAAGATCTTGGGTCTTCCCCAGAGCAGTCCATTTCTCCAAATAGGTTTCCAGTCTGGCAGAGAATTGGTGGTATGTCTCCCCAGACGACAGTTTGGCATTTCTAAATTTCTTACGATAAAATTCACCATTTTTTTCGTACCTCAATAACAAAGCCTGCTTTAACATGTCATAATTGTCCTGGTCTTCTCTGTTCATTTTTGCGAAGACTTCGTAAGAAGTACCTCTCAGTCCCTGTGATAACTTTAAACTCCACCTCTCTCTCTCTAACCCATATGTAGTAGCTAATAACTCAAAACGTCCTAGGTACCCCTCTATGTCATCGTCTTTTTCAACAAAATGGTCTAAATGAAACCCCATAGCTGATGTTGAGGCTCCCAGACTGGGCGTAGCATCTGAGGCAAAAGGGCTGGCACCATTTTCAGGAGCCTGGCCTTGTAGCTCCAGCTCCCTTAGTCGTAATTCGTGCTCCCTTTGCAACCTTCTATCTTCTGCCTCCCTTTCGGCCTTTTTATCTTCTGCCTCCCTTTCGACCTTTTTATCTTCTGCCTCCCTTTCGGCCTTTTTATCTTCTGCCTCCCTTTCGGCCTTTTTATCTTCTGCCTCCCTTTGCTGTCGTTTTTCTTCTGCCTCAATCTGCAGCCTCTTAAGTTCTCTATCAGCCTCAATTTGTAACCTCTTCTCTTCAGCCAACCTTTCAGACTCTAATTTTCTTTCAGCCTCTTTTTCTAATCTTCTTTCTTCCCGTTCAATATACTTATCACATTCAGCCGTTACATATTGAATTAAAACCTGACCATCCATTCCCATATCCTTTGCCGTCAGCACAGCAGCTGATCTGAATTTGGCTAGCTCCGCCATACTTTTTAAACAAATCTAGCAATGTGCAAAATAAAATTTCCAACTACTAAAGTAATTCTAATTACTATAGTCTAAAATAATTCTAATTAATTAATTAATCAATTAACTACCACTGGCTGTGAAGATTCACCAACTTTTATTTTCACGGACATCTTTAATTCTTTATTAATGCGTGCCCTTAATTTATTTCTCCCCCCAAGAGACCCTAATATATTTGATAGGCTAATTATCCCGGGACCAGAGACCCCAATATATGTAGTGGATTTGATGGTATTGTCTGATTGAGATATTACTTAATGTAATGCATGAGGCCAGCTGTGAAGGCTCCTGAGATAAGTGTAGCTGTGAATTTTCAGAAGGCCCTTCTTGCTACCACTACGACCTCACACCTATCTTTTTTTACTAATGAATGTGGCTACGTTAAAATTCTAGGGTACTGATATGTAATGTGTTGTGGTGGTTTACATGCACACACACAGATATTTAACAAGTCTAATAATAGTAATAAAATGTTAAAACACACTGAACTAACTCGAGATGTGTAAAATTTGGATAGTAATTTTCTTTAAATTTATTTGTTCTGAACCAAGGTTTTATTTTGGCCAGAACATATGAAAGGTTTTGCAATTATAAATGAAATGCATGAATATGACATAATAAATGAAAGGTGTGTACATATGTATTTTACTAGACTAGTAATATTACTACTGTTTATAGTTGTAATCTATTTGGGATAACACTTAATGGATGTGCTGTTGGGGTGGCCTCATCACTCCCTATTTCAAACCAGCTTGGAGCTTAGTTCCCAGATTGACGCCTTCTCTCCGACTGCACCTTTGTTTATTCGTGTTGAGGAAAATTAGGAAATCCGCATAAAATTAACAAGCGTGGACCTTTAACTGTCCCGAAAAGATGAATTCTGTTGTTGAAGTCAAAATATTCCTGTGTGCCGCACTTTTTGCAAAGATTAAGATACGGTAAACAGTGTCCACGGACTTTAGAGAAATCTATTGCAGTGTATTTTTTATAACTTGTTTACAATTTTGTATTAACCATTGTGTACTAACTTTATTGCTTCTTACTCATTCCTACTCCCCTCATTCTTTCTTTCCTATTGACTATTATCATGTCCGATTGCAAAAACTCAAATCAAAATATAGGCAATATCACTAATTCGTGGCTTAAACTATCAGGGCTTAAAATTGGTCATTTAAACATTTACCACCTGCTAGGTAAGCTTCCTGAAGTCTCCACCTCTCTCCAACAAAACTTCCACATATTTGGTTTTTCTGAAACCCGTCTCAATGACAAAATTACAGATGAAGAAATTAGGATTAATGGATTCACCACCATTCGCAGGGATTCTAACAGACAACATGAAACAGGGCTAGTTATATACATCTCAACATCTCTTCAGTACAGACGCCGTGATGATCTAGAACATACTGGCATTGAATGTATATGGCTGGAAATAAAACTCCCCAACCTGACCCCCGTTTTAATTGGTTACCTGTACCGAAACCCTAGCTCTTCTGCTGTATGGTTTGACACATTCTCACGAATGATGGACAACGTTTGGGCTTCTTCGAAGGAAATTATTCTACTGGGAGATTTCAATATTGACCTTCACAAATCGAACAACACGTGGAATGATATCACCATCTCATACAACCTCACACAGTTAGTCAATCAACCCACGAGAGTAACAGATTCATCATCTACACTAATTGATCATATCTATACGACCTGCCCAGAAAACATTGTAGAATGCACAGTTACACGGACAGCATTAAGTGACCACTATCCTATTTGCTGTACCTGGACGAGAGAAAAGGGTTCAAAGCACCTAAAACGGAACATATCACAGTCCATTACAGGAATTTCAAAAACTTTAACCTTCAATTATTCCTACAAGACCTACAAATATCCCCTCTCTCATACGTGTACCAACTTCCCTATCCAGAAGAAGCCATAACATACTGGACACAAACTTTTAACAATGTATTCGACAAACATGTTCCTATAAAGCAAGTTCGTGTTAAAAATATAAGAAAGACCCCATGGATAACAAACGAAATATTATCAACAATGAGAGAGCGGGACGAAGCACATAAGCTCAAAGATTTCAGCAGGTATCGGATGCTTAGAAACAAAGTACAATACCTCATTCGTCAGGAAAAGAAACTACATTTCAGAAAGATGATTCAAGACAAAGCAAACAGTAAAGAAGTCTGGGCAGCCATTAGAACACTAACACACAAAACAAAGTCACTAAACTCTTTACCAAAAAGCTGCTCCCTCACGGCTACTCATTTTAGTAACCACTTCAAAACAGAAATTAACCATCTCAAATCGACACTAAAGCCAATGGACTGCGATATTAGTAAACTGACCGCCTTCTGCAACACTGAACATACCATAACAGATCTTAGAGATATTCCCTTTCTAACAGTACACGAAGTTCTCAAATATATCTTGGCATTAAAAAACAACAATTCATCTGGTCTTGATGGTATCAGCAATAAAATTCTACGTTACGCTGCACCCATCATTTGACATGATTGACCACACTATCTTGGTTCAAAAGTTGGAAACCCTCAGAATAGGCCCTAATCCACTAAACATCATCAAATCATTCCTGGGAGATCGACAACAGTTAGTGCTTCACAACAACTCGACATCAGATTTCTCGAAGATAGATACAGGAGTACCGCAGGGTTCTATTCTTGGGCCCCTACTCTTCGCAATGTTCATCAACGACCTACCACTACATCTAAAATATTCAACATGTGACCTCTTTGCAGATGATTGTACTATCTACACTAGTGACAATGACTGCGTGGCACTTGAAATGACTCTTCAATGCGATGTAGACAATCTAACAAAATGGAGTAATATGAATCGTATGCCATTAAACACAGCAAAAACGAAATCTATGTTGATTACCACCAGACAGAAACTCCTAAACTGCACCAAAAGATCGCTACAGGTACACGCGGAATCAATACAAATTGAACATGTAACAGAACACAAAGTTCTAGGAATCACGATTGACCAGCACTTAACGTGGAACTCCCATGTACGGAATTTAACCAAACACTTAGCTCAAAAGACGTACCAGCTAGCCAAAATAAAACACTTCTTAGACGCAGACACTAGACTATTGTTCTACACCTCACATATACAGACACATCTAGATTACTGCTCTACACTATGGGATGGTTGCCCTGCTTCCACCTCAAAGAGACTGCACTCCCTGCATAAGAGAGCAATACGTCTGATCACCGATAATCGCACGATATCACACACAAGGACAGGAAAAGAACCCACAATACTGTCCCTGAAAAAACGTCTTCTCTACAACAAAGCCAAGCTGACCCACGCAATTCTATCAAACAATGCTCCGCCGTACCTACGATCATTGTTTCAAACCAGTAGAAGAGAGGGACTACAACTACATCAGTTACGTCTGCCCAAACCTAGGATCGACCTGTTCAAACAGAGTCTAGCCTACTCTGGAGCCTACTTATGGAACAGCCTTCCACACCACCTAAAAAGCCTACCTACACAATATTCATTTAACAAAGCACTTTTCAAACACTTCCTAAACACTGATTATCTACCCCCATAGAAACATCATTTGCCTGTCAACATCTCATCCATAGGTCAAAATTTCTTTTCCTCTTCCGCTCGTTTTTAATGGGATAATTTGTTTTATATCCATGTAATACTATTATATAATGTAATGTATGTGAGAATGTACCCGCATACCACTGTACTTTAGAGATGTGAATGTTTCCGTTTGCTTAAATGGGTGATGTACATGCAGATATAATTTTTTTTTTTTTTTTTTTTTTTAAACTGCTGAAAGACTTTTTCTGTTACAGAAGTGCGCAAGAAAGTGTTATTATTATTATTTCAATTTCCGCCAAGAATGTATGGATGTAAGCGAGAATGTGTTTTTGTAATTCTTGTATTGAGGATTGATGACACATTCAAAAATACTACAGATTGGACGTTTTGACCGCATAAGTGAGTGTCGGTATACATAACTAATTTATTTATTGTTTTGTTTATATTATTTTATTTTTTATTATTATTATTTTTCTTCAGTCACTATCTTTATTTAAAAAAAAAAAAAAACCTAGGCTACTCATTTTTTATTATGATTGTATACTGTAAATGAATGCTGTTATGTTAACTTTATAATGTTGCATGCCTTTAAATTAATGCTTAAAGTAATATGTGGGAATAAAAGGATACAGTATGCAAGATAAATGAGAGTGAAAGGGCAGAATGTTAGACGGGCCTGCGCGCCCAATTCTCAACCCTTCGAAAATAAAGTTCGTTCGTTCGTTCGTTCGTTGTCTATGGCGACTACACATTGTCCAGTTATTTGATGGAAATTTTATGGGTGTGTTAGAAAATAAGTTGAGTTGGTGAATTCTCAGCAGACCAGACGCTCACGTAGCTTGAATGTGCAGCTCTGGTGCTGAGATCTGGTGGCCCCACCTCTCCGTGCTTGGGGGCAATATCAGGCTGCTCTGCCAAAATATAAACTGCACGGGTCCACTCTTGTATTAGTTAACTCATCATTTGACACCACATTGGTGCCAAATAAAAACTCACAGCTCAGAATTATGAATATAGAACACAGTTAACTGCTAGCTAAACTCAGCTGAGCTGCTGGCTTTAGTATGGCGTCCCTCTAAAGATTTCAATTTGCTTCTGGGAATACACCACTATATTATTCACTGTGTCTACTAGGACAACTTATAACGAATGGCAAAAATGCGCGTCTGAGCGCCGATAATATATTCATCTATGGCCAATCACCACCTTTTTCTTTTCAAATTCAAACCTCCTACCAAAAAGTCATTTCAGTCATACCTCAGTCAAGTATGCATTATTGTCTGTTGGTCCGTCCGTCTCTACTTGCGTTTCAAACAAAAACACACTTGTTTTTTGAACCAACTCTGCCTTCCCCTACACAATTTTGCCTTTAAAGTTATTTTTAGCCACAATTCTCCACCCCATCCCGTCTCTTTCATTCCAACTAGATTTTAGCACTTGAGTCTCAAGGCTACAGTTTTTTGAAAATTAGGGACATTTTTGTTTCAATGCAGACGCTCGCTGATATGAACAACACAGTCTTTTGTCAATATCTTTCTTATTATCTGTCCGTCTGTATAAATGAAAGCATATTATTTCACTGCTCAAGATGGGCCATCCGGCCAGCTAGGTTTTATATTCCTAACATTATTATTAAGAAAAGTTATTTTTCAAATATTTTCTAGAATCTTCTGTAATGCGTTCATCACTGCATTCAAATAAACGGACTAAGTTATCGCAAAAGCGTCCAAGAAATGACTGTTGCGTATAATAGCTAAGGTCCCTTTTGTCGATTTCTTTACCTTGTGCCAACTTGGGGACGTGAATTTCTTTCCTTGCCCCACCAATTTGCATCCTTTTAGCCTTGCTAGTTTCAAGCACGCGTTCAGTCATATTTTTTCCTTTTGATCTGCGTTCTCATCCCGTTCCAAGGGTAATGTTTTGCCTTCACGTCCAACAATTTAATTTCCATGGCGGGTGATGACCCGCGGCGTGGGCGATCATGTATTCTAGTAGCTTACGCATTAGTTTTTATCCCTACGTTGTATCATTGGAGATATTTTAACGTTGTATCATGGTTAATTTTATGACACTGGTAATGCAGGATAAATACCTTTAAATACGGTGTTTTTAAATACCATCGGGCCACAGCTAGATCGAAATTTTTTTTTAGTTTTAATGGTTGAATCACCTTTTTCCCCTTCCGTTACTTAGGGATCTACCACATCATGCTCTCTGATCTACCAGCATATCGGGAACTACACTCTTGGTGTAAAGCCATCTATATTCATACTTCAGTTCATGTAATATTAGCATGTTGTAGAAGTTCTCACAGAAATATCAATATTCCAGCATTGCTAATCGGAAGTTACATTATTCATGTGATCAAACGCTCCATCTCAAATGTCAATAGCCAAGCGCGACAAACCTTTTTATAACAGGAATACAATATTCGAGCATTTCAAAACGTTCTGTCAGAAACTGATAACATAAGGAAATAGCGTGGGGTGTTAATTATTTCTGATATTACCAGGTAGAATTCCTAATACGATCATGATAAAAAGTCGATCTACCCAATTTAACACAAATTCAGAATAAAATATTTGCGAGAAAACATATTTTCCGAACTGAATTGACTTCTAATGAGAGAATCAAAGGATTCTAAGAATGGTTATCCACTTATTATACGCTATCACTTACTATACAATTTAATCGACGTTTTGGCATACCACTTCAAAGATGTAGAATCGTACACGTATCTTGGCAACAATATAGACAAAGTTGGAGGGACAGACAGTGATATCAAAATAAGAATACAAAAAGCAAGAGGAACTTTCATTGCATTGGGAAATATATGGAGATCAAGAGAAATCGGATCCAACACGAAAATAAGAATCTTCAACTCAAATGTGAAGTCAGTCCTATTGTATGGCTCTGAGACATGGAGAACAACAAAGACAACAACCAAAAAGCTACAGACTTTCATAAATGGGTGCTTGCGTAGAATAGAGGGATTAAAATGGTATGACAAGGTTACCAACGTGGAACTGAGGACAAGAACTAGACAAGTGCCAGTGGAACAAGAGATGAGAAGAAGACGATGGCGATGGATTGGGCACACACTGAGGAAACCTGTTGATAGCATTACAAGGCAGTCCTTGTTCTGGAACCCCCAGGGCAAGAGAGGCAGAGGTAGACCAAGAAGCACACGGAGAAGAGAGCTGGAAACAGAGGTGAAACTGATGAGGAGAACGTGGAAAGAACATGGGATGATGGCACGTGACAGGAGGACTTGGCATGTGTTTGTTGAAGGCCTATGCTCCTTTGGGAGTGGAGGGTTATGATGAAGATTACATCGTTACTTGACATCATACCTGTTCTCCCTGCTCACATGGGCTGCTCTCACGACTCGTTATTTCCTCGCAATAATTGACAAGTGTTGAATACTGCATCAATCTGCTTCTTAATAACTGATAGGTTAACTCCCATTCTACGTTTGACTTTAAAGTGACAAGGTGATATCGCACTGCAATATTTTTGGCATGTGCGTGTTTAATTTATCCCCGACTGAGCACTAACCGCAGTGACGCGCGTCAACGAGGGGTTTTCTATCCTGTCTACGTGATTCTCAACGCATCTTGCTTTGGCATCTGCTATACTGCACGTGATCTGTACAGCGTTCGGTTTATCAGGTGCGGGGACTAACGTGCGAAAGTTACCGTTTTTCGTTTTAAAATTGATTTTGCTTTAGTGTTACATCTGATACCCAACATCAGACCACAAAGTTCTTTTTGTATTTGGAGATGCGCCCGACGGACCTTTGTGTCTAGGTTAAATGAGCCACAACTGTAGCTGGTCCTTATGTAGGACGCCTGCACGTGCTGTTGTACTGGTGACTTCTGCAACAATTTGTTTCCCATGATGAGGTTGCCAGCCCTATCTTTGTCGCCTTGTACGAGATGCATTATGGTGCAGTACTTTTTTTTTTGTTGTTTCTTCAGAAACCCCCGGGAACTTACAGGACATTTGTGCCCTTTTGTGTAATATGTAGTCCTTATTACTATATTGGGCCACAGTGTGAATGTATATACAAACAGATGCACTTATTGGACACAGACGAAAACAAAGAAGTCAACAAAAATTATCAATAAAAATAAAATTAGTGACAGAGATAGAAATAAAATATGCTGGAGATATATAGAAACATAACACGTTGTTCAAATTATAATGGAAGTTTATTACAGGCTGTGGCGGCTGTCGTGTGAAATTCTAATCCACATATATAAATTAAAAAAGTAAATGTAAAGCCTAACAAATAACTTCCATAAAAGGAAAGATGAATGGTAAAGAACAGTGCTGTCACAATGACTGTACTCGAAATCCCCCTTGTTTTCTACTTCGTCTGCAAATTGTAACGTTTCACGTTGATAGTAAAAGCCTACTGCAGCATACACGCTTTCTACGATAAAACGTGTACTGCATTTCTAAGAAAAACCTTGAGATACGCAAGCTGACCTATATTTAATATTCCATTCATGTCATTTTATACACTAAGTTACCATAAACGAAAGACAGATGGAATTAGGATAGAGAGAAGGGAGGGCTGAAAGCAGGAACGCATACAACACTAAACACGCGTCTCGCTATACAATTAAAGTCATCACGCGTGTAAGGCCACAAGCACTAATTTTTTTTCTTCAAATCGACAGTGATAAAAAACACTACCCATACGAGAGTTAGGTTTTAAAAACCTGAAAAACGCTTATTAGGAAACATGACATTAGTATGACAGTACAGCAGACACCATAAAGTTTGGAAGTGAGGAGGTGGCAACAGCACGACTATCCTAGAAGAAAATGCATATTTTGAACGCAGCCACTTAGCTCCTTTAAATTTGTATATTTGGGTTCCTTAGGACTTGCTGACAAAGAATATGTTAAACGTTACGCAAATAGTCTAGGAATTAATAAATTATAGCCAAAAGAAATAGTGAGGGTGTCAGACAACCCCAAAATCAGAATCGCTCAGTGGCAGATTTTGACACCACCATTGTACGGGAAATAGGTCCCCATGTTAAATCCTATTTGATTGGATAGAAGTAAATGTAAGGCTAAACACGATTAGTCGGGCTATAAATACTAATTCTTTGTTGTTAGGGAAACGTGAGTAGGAGTACTTTTTTTTTGAAAAAACTGTGTAAACATGGCTCGATTGGTTAGACCCGCCAATATAGGCAATTAGGAGCGTCAGGTCAGCACCACATTTTCAAATAAACTTTCTAAAGCAACAGTGCGTTGAGATTCAGCTTATATTTTTCTAAATAAAAGCCTGAGACAGTGGCAGGTCGGATTTTGTGCCTATTCATTGCCAGTCAACGTAATTCTGTATTATTTCCATGAATTGTGGGACTGTGGTCCTAAAGTTATTGAGCAGCACCTGGTCTGAGCTTTGCTGAATCTGGAGGCTGACAGCATACTCCTGGGTCCAGATAGCGACTAGTGAGGTGTCTCCAGAACACAGGGGAGCAATCGAGCAGAGGAGTCTTTTCCTGCCGCCATCACGAAAGTTAAGCCTCTGTGGCCAGTGGAGCTCAACATTATGTGTCCCCTCAAAAATTGACATTTTAGTAAACAAGAGGGACAATACCTTGTTTAAATTGACAGGAACTGTGAACTTTTCCCCCATACTATTTCCCAGATAAACAAACACTTGAAGTCATGATGACAAATAATAACATAGCTTGAAAAAACAAAACCAGTATTACCTCATAGTACTACTACACAACTGACACACATAGGATAATATAAATAAAATATGTCACTACGAGGTTCATGTTTATAAATTATGTATATATAAATTGTGATTACAATTAATTGTGATTCCTGGTTCACTTTGTAGTTGAATCAGGATATATATTAGTGAAAGTAATTAATACATATATATTTGAAACTTTACCAGTGACTCATTTAAGATAGTCTTATAGAGTGTTAAATGTGTGTGAGTGTCACAGTGTTGTCAAGTGTGGTGGAATAAATTAAATTGTTTATCTGTCTGTTGTTGTTGTGACTTACACTTCATCATATACATACCCTAGACATTTAACGTAGTCATCACAATATTCCAGAATAATTCTGACTGAGGTATAATGTGGTAGCAAGTAAGGTTATCTGTAAAACACTACACCTATTAGATACAGATACCTTCAGAGCTGATCTCAGTCAGTACACTAAGTCCCCTATAAATATTTATAACATCCCACTTTACCACATATATTGGGGTCTCGCTCCCGGGATTTTGAATCTTTCCCTATTAAAAATATTGGGGGTAATTCACTTCAGGGAATAATAGAAATTAAAAAGGTATCCTTGGGTGAAAATAGATAACGTTGAGCTCTCAGTGCCTGTGGTGTCTTTGGATAAGTAATATCAGATTGTATTGTTTAGTTAGACATCATATAAATTTACCTGTTAGAAAATGGCGGACCTGGCCAAATTTCGATCTGCTGCTGTACAGACTGCGAAAGAGTTAGGAATGGACGGGCAAATTATGATTGCTTATGTCACTGCTGAATGTGACAAATATATTGAACGGGAAGAAAGAAGATTAGAAAAAGAGGCCGAAAGAAAATTAGAATCTGAAAGGTTGGCCGAAGATAAGAGGTTAGAGGCTGAAAAGGAAATTAAGAAGTTACAATTTGAGGCTGAGGCTGAGACTAAGAGGCTGCAGATTGAGGCTGAGGCTAAGAGGTTGCAGATTGAGGCTGACAAAGAGGCTAAAGCATTGGAAGCCGAGGAAAGAAGACAGGCTGCAGAAAGAGAAGAGAAGAAATTAGCTGCAGAAAGGGAAGCAGAAGAAAGAAGATTGACTGCAGAGAGGGAAGCAGAAAAGGAGGAGAAGAGATTACAAAGGGAACATGAGTTACGACTAAGGGAGTTTGAGTTTCAAGGCCATGCTCCTGAAAAAGGGTCAGTCCCTTTACCTCTGATGCCACTGCTAGCCAGGGAGCCTCAACCTCAGCTATGAATTTTCATTTAGATCATTTTGTTGAGAAAGACGATGATATTGAGAGCTATCTAAATAGATATGAACTATTAGCTACCACATATGGGTTAGAGAGAGAAAGGTGAAGCTTAAAGTTATCTCAAGGGCTTCGTGGGGCAGCTTATGAAGTTTTTGCCAAAATGAGTAGAGGTGATCAGGAAAATTATGACATGCTAAAGCAGGCTCTTTTGTTAAGATATGAAAAGAACGCAGAATTTTATAGGAAAAAATTTAGGAATGCTAAACTACTGTCAGGTGAAACCTATCAACAGTTCTCTGCACGGTTAGAGACATACTTGGAGAAATGGACTTCTCTGGGGAAAACCCAAGATCTTAAGGAAATGGTCCTTATAGAACAATTAAGAGAGTCCATGGCTCCAGACCTGAGAAAGTTTCTCATGGAACAAGGTGCAGAGAGGCTGGGTGAGTTGCTAAAGGTTGCAGAAAGGTGTCAAGCGGCTCAGGCAGAGGTATCAGGTAATAAAAAGAAACAGGTAGAAAATTTTAGGGCACCACAGAACTTTAATAAATTTGATCCTAGAGATCAAAACAAAGGTAAGCACCAATTTGATAGGCCACGGTATGACAATAAAAATAAAACCCCACAATTCGATGAAAGGAAACATGATGAAAGAAAATCTTTCAACCAAGGGAAAAGGTGGTGTAAAAATTGTAAGATGAACAATCATGACACTGACCATTGTAGAAGGAAACCTCCTCATTGTGCTGCTATGACATCTGGGAAAAAGGAAAAAAACTTCAAACCTGCAGAACTACAGGAACCATACCACCCCCCAGTGTGTGAAGATGTCATCTGTAATGGTGTCACTATAAGGTGTTTATATGATACCGGTTTAGATTACGATTCCGTTGTGAGTTCTCACCTGGTGCAGGCAGATCAATACACCACAGAAACAGTGGAGATTCAAACTGCAACCAAGGATGTAGCTACCATGGCACTTCCCGTGGCCGGGATAAAGGTGAAAACGCGATATGTGGAAGGAATCATAAAAGCAGCAGTGATAAATGAGCCAATCTACCCTCTGATATTGGGGTGTAGATATGTCTTCTTGGGGAATCCCAAGAGACCTGTGATATTGGCAACAGTGCAGCCCAGATCACAGTCTAAAAAGGAGGAGGATAATCCAATAAATACTCATCCAGATGAGATGAGGAAGGCACAGGCGGAGGACAAAACACTCAAGCCGTGTTTCAAGAAGTTGCCCCAATCTCATACACCTCCAGGCAAGGGAGAATTTTATATAAAGAACAAACTGATTTATAGGAAGGCTGGATCTGAATCCAATGGTCACGGACAGCTGGTCCTTCCCACTTCATATAGGACTAAAGTGTTGGAACTAGGGCATGCGATTCCCTTCAGTGGTCATATGGGGATCAGCGCAACAGGACAGCGTATAGCTTGTCACTATTTCTGGCCAGGGGTAACTGAAGATATCAAACGATATGTAAAATCCTGTCCAGAGTGCCAACGAGTAGCACCTAAACATTGGACTGCACCAGCAACTCTGGGGGAAATGCCCATAGTGGGAACACCCTTTGAGAGAGTTGCCGTGGATCTTGTGGGACCTCTCACCCGAACCAAGAGAAGTAACAGCTACATTCTGACTCTGGTGGACACTTGTTCTATGTGGGGAGAGGCGGTAGCCCTGTCATCGATTGATTCTAAACATGTGGCAGAGGCATTGCTCACAATTTTCACAAGGTTAGGCTTTCCCAATCAAATCTTGACTGATAATGGCTCTCAGTTCAAGGGGAAACTAACAGAAGAAGTTTTCAGGATCTTCCAGGCCAAACACTTCCATTGTAGTGTGTACCACCCACAAGGGAACGGCCAAGTGGAAAGATTTAATGGCACGTTGATGTCGATCCTGAGAAAGTTGGCACACGAAAAACCAGATACATGGGACCAGTACCTTCACGCCGCCCTCTTTGCTTATCGGGAGGTACCCCACAGTTCAACCGGAATGGCCCCGGCAACATTATTATTTGGAAGGCCAATAAAAGGTCCACTGGAAGCGCTGTTAAGAACGTGGACTGATGAAAAGGCAGAGGAAAATATTACATCCTCATACCAATATGTGAATGAGCTGACCACTCGGTTAAAAACTGGCTGGAAACTTGCCAATGAAAATTTGAAACAAGCCAGGAAGAAACATGCTGCCTATTATAACAGGAAAGCTAAAGACAGAGATTTGGCTGTGGGAGAGAAGGTACTGCTTCTTCTACCCGGTAGCCAGAATAAGTTACAAATTGGATGGCAAGGTCCATATACAGTTCTAGAGAAGGTGTCTAGAACCAATTATAAGATAGATAAGAAAGGGAAAGAAAAAATCTATCATGTGAATCTCCTGAAGAAATATTTGGAAAGAGAAAATCAGGAAGAGACACACTTGTTAACCTTGTCCATTGCCATGGAAATGAAAAAGGAACCACTTTCATCATTTGAATATCCATTACATCCCTGTGAGACAGCGGCACAGGTGAAAATCAGTACACATTTAACGAAAAATCAGGAAGAGAGAGTGCAACAGGTTCTAGATAATCATGCAGAGGTGTTAACAGACCGACCAGGGCATACAAACTTATTGGAATATGATATGAAACTGATAGACCCCACACCTGTCTGTATGAAACCCTATTCGATTCCTTTTGCTAAGGAGAAAGCTTTGAAGGAAGAGATAGACTATTTGTAGAAGGAAGGAATTATTTCACACAGTGAATCTTCGTATAGTTTCAGTGTTGTACTTTTAAGGAAACCCTCTGGAGAACATAGACTCTGTATAGATTACAGGAGACTGAATGCTATTACAGAAGGACAGGTGGATCCATTGCCGGACACAAATCAGTTGTTTGCCAGGCTAAATAAAGCTAAATATTTCTCAAAAGTGGATCTGAGTAAAGGATACTATCAGATTCCAGTAAAGCCTGAGGTTAGACCATACCTAGCTTTTAGTACCTCAGAAGGACACTATGAGTTTAATAGATTGCCATTTGGATTGAAGAATGCTCCTAGTGTCTTCTCTAGAATGATGAGAAAATTATTGGACCCTCTGAATAATCCATGTATCACAAATTTCATGGATGATATCCTTATAGCAACAGAAACATTTGAGGAACACATTGACTCTCTGAACATGCTGTTTAATCGACTTAGGGAAGCGAATTTAACAGCCCGACCAACCAAATGTTGCGTTGGATGTAAAGAATTAGAATTCTTGGGACACACAGTTTATCAGGGAAACATGACCCCTGACCCAAAGAATTTAGAGCAACTAAAGAAAGCCCGGAGACCACAAACCAAGAAAGACGTGAGATCCTTTGTCTCATTATGTGGTTTCTACCAAAAGTATATCAAAAACTTTAATTCCATATGTGCACCGTTAACTGATTTGACACGTAAGGGAAATCCAGATCGAATTACATGGACACCACAATGTGAAATGGCTTACCAAGAATTGAAGGAAAAGCTCATAAGTAAACCTATTTTGAAATTACCTGACTTAAGTCAAGAATTCATAGTAAGAACAGATGCCAGTAATATCGGGTTAGGTGCGACTCTGCTACAGAAATCAGATGCATTGGATGGGGAATTAAGCCCAGTGGCATATGCTAGCATAAAGTTGAATAAAGCTGAAACCAATTACTCAACTAGCGAAAAGGAATGTCTTTTTTTTAAGTGCAAGGCCATAGGCTAAAGCCTACAGACAAAGACCAAGTAGATGACACTTTCACGAAAGAAGAAAACTTCAAAGATGGACGAGATACAATCTATACAAGTGTACATTCCACGCAGCATACGGAATATCTTCTTCTTCATCTTCTTAGTCATTTATTTTCTACCTTTGGGTGTCAAGGTTTGCCAGAGAGCCGCCATATCTCTCGGTTGTTTCCTGTAATCAAATTTTGAAACACACATATGATTGACCTTTTGTTTATATGGAATAAAACATGGAGGTCTATTACTGTCGATCCTTGACGGAAGATGATACTTAATTTAATCTGATGTTTGTGACTTAAAAAAAAAAAAATTTGCCTCGTTGTGGCAACCTAGTCGGCTATATTAGGGCGCTTGTCCAAATATAAAAGACATTTAGGTCTGATGACGTATTACATTGTTTGTGATGTGTCTCATGTTGAAGAAATAAAGTCAATAAAGAAACTTATTAAAATAGGAAAAAAATTTATTTGGGGGGGGGGGGGGGGGGGGGTGAGAAGATGGAAATAAGACCTAGGTCTTTGTACAAGTAGGACAGAGTGTATAGTTTTTACCATGTGCATTTTTTTGTTTTTTTTTGGTTCCGATGTCTAGGCCTTCCCGGTTCAGCCGTTGCAGTTTCCATTTCCGCCCGTTGTTTTCCCACGGGCCTACATGCTGATATGACAGGAAGATTCTGTCCATGAGGATAAATGCAACGTGTTAATTTAACTGTAGAGACACGAGCGTAGGTGACTGCGATGGCGGACATAGCCTTTTATGTGAAGTTTGGTGGCGCGTAATTGTGTTCTTACTTACTTTTTAATGTTTCTGTCACTCTGGCTGAGAAGCGTGGTAGGAAAGTGCAGTTTGTTCTTGAGCCAAATGTGTAACACTGGCTGCAGAGGGCACATGTCGATGAAGGATTTCTGATTTGCTCGGCAGAGATAAAAGTAACATCTCGGCTGCAGTTCAAAATTCAAAACCTGATGACATATATGATTTTATTCAAGCAGACTTTTAGAGAGCTCGGTTGCTCCAAAATAGACCCTTTAGCTCCTGGGTCGTCTGCCGCTGCAATATACAGATGGTTATGGAATTACAGGCGGCCGGCGTGATGCTGACTGTTACATCGGATTTCCCATCCGATGAACAAAGCTTATTATCACAACTGACACAGATTTCTATCGTGCTTTATTGTTCCATTTTTGTTACCAGTTTTATTCTTGTATTCTCAGCTAACTTCTATGTGTGCCGGTATCTGACCACTGTCTTGTTTATATTATTAATTGTAGAAATACTTCAAAATGGTAGAGCTTCTAATGTCGTGCTGACAAACACGAATAGTGGGGTAACGGTCTGAACTTTCAATAATATCAACTGATAAGTCCGTGGGGTTCAGAGTCCGAACAAATACAATTTAATAGCACATTACATCCAAGTAAATACAGTTCATCAGAATTCAATCAATACATCATAATTCGTCACTTGAATCATATTCCTTAAGTCGGGTTACGGTCAAGCTATTTACTCGTGATTCCTAGATTGGTAATCCGGTATTGAACAGCTCAACTTACGCGACTAAGGTGACCTTCTTGGATACTTTCAATAAATGTTGCTCCCTAATATATATTCTCCACTTCAAAACATAATCCCTCTCATCACTGAGGTATAATATTGTATCCACAAATTATAGGCTGACCCAAACACCTATTCATCAAGAAAATCCTTGATATAAATATCCTTCTACTGGGAGACTTCAAACTTCCGTCAGTCTAGGACCAAGTACAACAAAATATGGGTCCAATTACAATGTCGTCACGTGCTACCTTATCAACGTGACACGTCACATTAAAACTAAGCAAATTATACTCCTCGCTTTCAACACCGTGAAGCGCAAAAACTATAATATATCTCTATTGTATTTCAACAACTAAAATGTGCAACTTTTATCCGAGCTCACTACCTAGTTGCTACAAATCATATATCCTCTCGTAACATTCCCCTGGCCGACGGGGGTAAAAAAAAATCTAATCTATAGATTTATTTTTTTCTTATGGGTATGTGAAAAAAATGTTAAAGATTATCGATCTACGAATCACGTAATATCGTCGAAGATCGTAGTCAAATTTAAGTCCATGTCAACAACTATCTTTAAAAAAAAACATGTCAAGTCAACATAAAGAAATGTCAACTATCAAACTGTGACTAATCTATAAATACTTATGTCTGTGAATAAAATTCTATCTTAATTAATAAGAGTATGAAATAGTAATTAAAATTATACTATAGATTAATGAGTTATAATATTAACTAAATGTAGACTGTGTAGTATGTTATAGAATATAATTTAACCTAAGTAAACGAAAGTAGGAATTAATAGCTAAGGAATGAAAAGAAAAATTGTAAGGAAAGTAAGAGAATAGTTAATAATGTATGAAAAGAAAGTAATAGTAAGTTAATAGATTAGAATATAATAGATGTACGTAAGGAAAAAATATAGAAATAACCTATAACTAACTTAATCTAAGAATTAATAATATAGAATTACTATATATAAATATTATGTTAAAGTAAGTTCATACATGCATATAAAATGAAACAATTAATTAGCTAGCATAACTATACTATCTACTTGTGTGCTGCTGTATGTATATTACTTGTTTTATCATTATATTATTTAATCATAATAATATCAAGTAATGTCATTATTAAGGATATGTTGTCCTTATTTCGTAATGTTCCACGAATATCCATTTATGTAGTCACAATGAATTATCATTTCGACGAAAGTATGTGAAAATATATCTGTAAGTCACTTTGTTCCTATTTTCACTTTGCATTTTGAATGTACCATATTTGAATTCGCTTGAGTCACGAACGGACACTAACCAAAGTCCATGCACATTTCAACAACGTTGTCAATGTCAAGAGATTATTCGAATCGGATTGTTACAACTTTGAATGTGTGCAGAATTTTTTCTTTGTCAATTTGTTTGACCTGGGATTTTGTAAGTTTGTAAACTCTTGAAGAAAGATCAACAAGTGTCAGTTCCAAAACCAAGTTCTGGTTCCATGAGTTATTTATGTTCACTTCTTATATGGCAAAGGATTGCGCTATAGTATATCAGCAACTACATTCTCATGTCCTGTAATTGCTTCAATGGTGAAATTAAATGGCTGTAGCAAGATTGAAAAACGAGCCAGTTTGGCGTTCTTATGATTGGCTTTTCTAAGTGATGCTACTGCATGCTGATAAGTCTGGATCACAAAAGGAGCGCCTAACAAAAACTTTTCGAGTTTTTGTATTGCCCACACGACGCCTAACAATTCCTTATCTATCACAGAATAGTTTCGTTCTGTCTCGGTAAGTTTTCTGGATATGTATAGAGTTGGGTGCAGTACACCGTCGTGTTCTTGTAACAGGGTACCTCCCAATCCGTAATTGCTCGCATCTGTACGGAGTATAAACATTTTTTTTCTATCTGGTAATCTAAGAATAGGTTGCCTGGAGAACAAAGATATTATTTTGTCAAAAGTTGTCTGGCAGTCAGTTGTCCACAGAACTTTTGTAGGCATATCTTTCTTCATTAACGAAGACAAGGCAGCCGTAATGGTTGACAAGTTAGGAATAAACCTACTATAATATTGGACTAAACCCAATAAGCTTCTAACTTGTTTTTTTGTTTATGGAACTGATAGCTCTAAAATCTTAGACACATTTTGAGGAATAGTTTTTATTTGTCCAGCCCCTATTATATGTCCTAGGAATGTTATTTCCTGAAAACCTATTTGCATTTTGCTAGGTCTGGCAATTAAGTTATTAGTTCTTAAAATATCAAGTACTGAACCTAATCCTATGACATGTTCATCAAAGGAATGACTAAACAGACAGATGTCATCAATATAAGTGATGATGTCTGATCTACAAGCTAAAATTCTTCGCTTCATGCGAATGTACATTGCAGGAGCATTCATTAGCCCAAAAGGATTGACATTCCACTGGTACAGACCTTGTGGAGTCGAAAATGCTGTGTAATATTTTACTTGTTCAGTTAAGGGAATCTGCCAATATCCCTTGGTTAAGTAAATTTTTGTGAAATATTTAGGAGATGAAAGACGAATAAGGAAATCGTCAATCAAAGGATGAGGTTCACTGTCTGGTACAGTTTGAGCGTTAAGTTTCCTATAATCTACACATAATCGTATATTATTGTCTTTTTTTCTTACAATAACTAGTGGTGAAGCGAATGGAGAGTTACTGTGTTCAATAATTTCTAATGCTAACATCTGTTTAAGTTCTTGAGATGTTTTATCTTGAAAATGGATAGGTACAGAGTAAGGACGAAGTTTTATAGGAGTACTGTCCTTCAGTATTATGTCGTGAGAAATTATAGAAGTTCGACCAGGTATATCTGTCAGAACATCAGAGTAGGTTTCTAGAAGTTTAGTAATGGAATTATTTTCATCTGAAGTAAGTGAAGGTGAAATAGCAACATCCCTCCAAGATTCTGAAGATTGTAGTTCCGGTATAGGAAAAAACATTTCAACCTCAGGAAAAGATGATTCTTCTTCCTGAATTACAGAAAGACTAGAGTATTGATAAGAATCAACTGATTTGTCGTCTAAGTCGTGGAAGATAGACTGTAGATGAAGTGGACGAGTAAAGAACTCTTTCAACATATTTATATGATAAATTTTCTTCTGACCTTTTATGTCTAATATGTAGTCGACGTCAGAAATTGTATCTATTACCTTATAAGGACCATTCCACGCGATTAATAATTTGTTATCCTTTCGTGGAAGTAGTACATATGCTTCGTCACCAGGAAATAACTGGCGTAGTCTTCTATTTTTGTTTTGAAATTGTCTAGCTCTATCCTTCGCAGCCTCTGATGAAGCTGTTGCCATATGACAAGCCTCTATGATTTGTTTACGTAAGTTAATAACGTATTCATAAGATGACTGTGTTTCCTGAGTCATCTCAGAGTCAAGTAGTAAGTCTTTAATGAGTCCCATTGGGCCTCTTTGTGGAGCACCAAACACTAACTCGAACGGGGAAAAACAGGTCTGCTCATGCGGAATCTCTCGGTATGTGAATAAAACAGCTGGAATAGCTCTGTCCCAATCTTGAGGATTGTTTACCGTAACTTTATGTAAGAGTTGTTTAATGGTACGGTTGAGTCTCTCAACCGACCCATTACTCATTGGATGATAGACACTACTGAGACTTCTTTCTATATTCAGTGTCTTCATTACATCCTTCATTGTCTCAGACATAAATTGTGGTCCATAGTCCGAAAGTAATTTCCTTGGAAAACCAAGCTAGAAAATATTAATATCAAAGCATCAGATATATCAGATGTCGTAATATTTTTTAGAGGTATGGCCTCTGGCCATCGCGTACATAGGTCAATACATGTTAATATGTACCTATGACCTCTCGCAGTTGGTAACATAGGACCAATAATATCTATTGCCATCTTGTCGGAAGGACGAACTGATATTTCACTGGCCTGAATGGAAGCATTATGGAAAGCTCCACGAGACTTAACTTCCTGGCAAATCACACAGGAACGTACGTATAAAGATACGTCTCGTGAAATTCCTGGCCAGAAAAACGATTACAACACTCGTGAACGTGTTCGAGTGTAGCCCATATGACCCGCGCATTGGGAGTCATGTGCATGTCGTAGTATGTATGTGATTAACGACGATGGTACTATGACCTGTTGTTTTACCTTATCTTTATCAACACTATTTCGAATTAAAATATCATTACTAATAGTGAACCAATGTTTAGCTTTATTCTTAACAGTAATATCATCATGTTTGTTCACTAATGCAAAAAATTTCTTCCCAGAGCTGTCTTCTCTTTGTTTGCGTGCAAAAGATTCTCTCTCAATCATGGAAGTAGGTATATCATCAGTGTATTCCATCACTTTAGTGACTGTAGTATCCTTCCTTTCCAACTCGTGAGCTTGAGCTCTTGTTGTCACTGTATTGGCTGCATACAAGTTCAATCTTTCCCATTCCAATATTTCCTCAGGAGTACAGTCCAAGCTCACTACCTAGTTGCTACAAATCATATATCCTCTCGTAACACTGACCACATCACCGCTAGTGTGCCGTATGGTCAAGTAAATATAGACCGATCACCATATTCCCAATATGCCTCAATGGGCATGTAAAGGATATCCTTTATCTTTTTTACCTTACCAGTTTTACAGCAGCCCCCTTATTTATTTACTTACTCTGTAACTATATATCCAAGAAATGACAAACGAACGAGGCATTTAATAGTTGGAAAATTGTGTGCATTGCAAACCCACCACCATTTATAGTTTCAGTGTTGTGGACCTTTCAAATGCGCAAGTAGTTTGTGCCGATGGGATTACTTTAAAATATTATACGTATTTTCCGTGATCCAGCTACGTTGCTTATAAAGTGTTTCTAATATTCCAGAATAAAATAATTATGGCGACCAGTGTCACTTACTGCCGTAATATAAACGATGGACCTGTCATTTTCTTGGAAGGTCGTATTTGTTTGTTAGTGGATATTACAATATTGTATACAACGCAAAGTGATATCACAGCCTCACACAACGTAATTATATTATCAGATACTATTAGTTGCGCTTTAAGCAGGAGTCGTGCTATAAGCCACTCACTTCTGTTGTTTTTCTGTTGTCTAGTTTCTTACTTCCTTATTTCTCACGAGTGCCCGAAACATACTTTTATGTGTGTAATATTTGTTTATTTACTGTTTACAGGCCTCTGTTTTCCCTTCTTGATTTGTTTAAATGTTTATAGTTTCAAACAGAGGGGGACAGAGCGGTTGGAAAAGAGGGTAGTGCCCAAAGGCCCGGAGCAGCAGGGGCCTCACATTAGTCGCCTTGTACAACATGCCCGAGGTAGCGGAATTCCTATTCTTTATCTCTTAGAGGCCACCGTGTATACTTTACAATTAACGTGTCGGCCAATGCTGGAACTATTAAGAGCGTGGTAAGAAAGTTCAAAGACAGAGAATGTTTCACAAAAATAGAAAGAACTCATCCACTGGGAGTCGGAGTTGCTAAAAGGTATGGCGTCTGCCTCGAATTCCAGGCGTACCATGTTCGATTCTCAGTAGAGGGAATATAATTTAGGGAATTTTTTCTTTTTCAGAACTAGTAGTCTTAATGATGTCCTACTCCCCCCTGATGTCATGGGTAGTGAGATCGGACGTCTAACCTTCTCGGATAAGGGTGAAAAAATAGGAGGTCCCGTGTGCAAGTTGCGTTCGTTAAAAATCCCACGGCAGTTGGAAATCGTAAAGAGTAAGCGATAAAGTCGCTACCCTGGCAAAGAAATTAAAAATATTAAAAACCTACCCACCTCAAAATCATTTATAGAATGTGTGATTCCTATATACAGGAATTGGGATCCTCGTCGGTGCTACAGAGTTCGCGCACTGTGCTGAGATCCTCCAAGTGTGATCTAATGGAGGAGATCGGAGCACTGATGGAGTTGTTCGTGTGCAATGAAGATAGTCCTCAAAACCAAACCAAACTCACCCACTCTTCTGCACGCCCTTTCACACATCAATATTACATTTAGCGCCCCTTGTAGCATGGGCTTTGAACTAACTCAAGCCAATTCTTCCTGTCTTGTGAGGTCCGTTCAAGGTTTTCCATGTCTTTATACAGTTTAAATCTGAATTAAAATGCGATCTCTTTTCACGCGATTTCAATTTAGGGAATTCGAAAGAACGCGAGCTGTAGAAAAATGCAACAAAATATCGCGCCTTTTTTAAAAATTCAGAATTCCATTTTTTGATTTTATGTTTCCTATACTTTATGTTATTCCATAAGGTTCCCTGGAGTCTGTAAAGAGACACATAAATAATAGGAATAATATTTCGAATAAGTTGCCACAAACGACAGACCTGGCGAAGCTGAAGTCTGTCTTTGTCTTCTCATAGACCACCGACAACTACCAGGGGCAGAGTATACATAACCACTCGTCAAATCAGACGGCTCAGAAAAAAAAAACGGCTGATAAGACACACACACACACAAACAACCTAATGAGAAACGAAGATAGCCAGGGCATCGTTGGGACAGTACTACTTTGGGACCCAAAGATGCAGCAATAGAGAATGCAGTCAGCGACCCATAGCTAGACTACTTGCGTCAGGGTCAGCGAACCAGAGCTGACCAAGACCCTACTCCACCTCCAAGTGGTGGTCCTGGAAACAGGCTGCATCACTGCAGTCTGGCTGAGAGAGTAGGGATCGAAGTGGGAAGGCAAACCCGGTCCCAAAAATGCCGTGCTGAAGTCGGATGTGTCGGCCGAAAGGTGCAGATATCGCAGCCTCGTTGTAAACGGACACAACGCAACCAACGTCCTTTTCAGGACGAACGAGGAAGAAGAAGAAGGACAGTACTAGTGAGGGAATGCACAGAAAGAAATAGAATAGATCGGTTGGGACGTAATTCATTTTGTGAGGATATGTCTCATTCAGCTTGCAATACGGGTTTACAACCTCATAATAAAAACTATCACGAGAATCAGGTGGCGCAGGAGAAAGGTAATTGTTGAGGAAAATATTAAAACAGGACCAAAAAAAAAAAAAAAAACCATCTTAACACATGATATACGCGTATTTACTGAATCGAAAACCGAAACTCGAACCAATCTTCGACACTTCATGGCGCATGAGATTAAAGAAGAAGAAGAAGACGAAGAAGAAGAAGGAGATGTAATATAAGAAATAATGCGGTTAAAGAAAAGAAGTAAAATAGTTATTGTCTTTTTTTAGAAAGACACGTATTAAAAAAATAATAGATGCCTTTTATTTTCACAAAAAATATGTAAATTTTAAAAGCAATACAAAACAATTTTATGATGAGGAAAGTTCTTAAGAAAGTTTGTACATTCGACAAGTACAGTACTAAATTGATAATAGTAAAGTTATATTCTGTCTGGACAAAAGAGTTTTTGTTTCCACGAAGATCGTGTTGAATGACTAGGACGAGACAAAAGGAGTCAAACAAAAGGAGTATTTATTCTCATATAGAAGATGTTAAATAAATAAAACGAGCTTTTATTTTCATAAATAAAAAGTAAATTCAAGAAGGCGAGCTTTTATTCTTATTAAGAAAATATAAAATAAATTAGACGACTTTGTTTTCTCATTTTAAAAAATGTAATTAAAAGAGACGGATTTTTATTTTTATAAATAAGTTCGTGTTAAAAATAAGTTTTATCATCATTAAGAGGATATAAAATAAATATGACGACTTTTTAATACTCCTAAAGAAGATCTAAGACAAATAAGCAAAGTTTGTATTCTTATATAGAAGACATAATATAAATAAGACGAGTTTTTTATTATCATACAGAAGAACTAAAAATAAACAAGACGAATTTTTCATTCCTATACAAAAGATCTCAGATCAATAAGACGAGTTTTTAATTCCCACACAGAAGATCTCAGATAAATGAGACGAGTTTGTATTCTCACACAGAAGATCTCAGATAAATGAGACGAGTTTATATTCTCATAAAGAAGATCTCAGATAAATGAGAAGAGTTTATATTCTCATAAAGAAGATCTCAGATAAATAACGAGTTTGTATTCTCATACAGAAGATCTCAGATAAATAAGACAAGTTTGTATTCTCATACAGAAGGTATCAGATAAATAAGACGAGTTTGTATTCTCATACAGAAGGTCTCAGATAAATAAAACGAGTTTGTATTCTCATACAAAAGGTCTCAGATAAATAAGACGAGTTTGTATTCTCATACACAAGATCTCAGATAAATAAGACGAGTTTGTATTCTCATACAGAAGATCTCAGATAAATAAGACGAGTTTTGTATTCTCATACAGAAGATCTCAGATAAATAAGACGAGTTTGTATTCTCATACAGAAGGTCTCAGATAAATAAGACGAGTTTGTATTCTCATACAGAAGGTCTCAAATAAATAAGACAAGTTTGTATTCTCATACAGAAGATCTCAGATAAATAAGACGAGTTTGTACTTACTAGCAATAGACTGGGTTATGAGATCATCGACAACACACAACAGAAATGGAATCCAGTGGACTCTGACTAAGCAGTTGGATGATCTAGATTTTGCTGATGACTTGGCTCTTCTGTCCCATAACCGTAATCAGTCTCAGACCTAAGGGTCTTTTATATTTGGACATGCGCCCTAATATAACCGACTAGGTTGAACGGGACGCGCCTCGCCAAAACGAGGCAAAAACTTTATTTAAAAAATAATAATAATAATCAGATGCAGGACAAATTGAAAACACTGGATGAGAGGTCACAGCAATTGGGTCTGAAAATATACAGGGAAAAGACAAAAATAATGAGAATAAATGCAGGTAATGAAAACAGGGTTGAACTTGAAGAAGCACCAATACAAGATGTAGAATCGTACACATATCTTGGCAGCAATATAGACAAAGTTGGAGGGACAGACAGTGATATCAAAATAAGAATACAAAAAAGCAAGAGGAGCTTTCATTGCATTGGGAAATATATGGAGATCAAGAGAAATCGGATCCAACACGAAAATAAGAATCTTCAACTCAAATGTGAAGTCAGTCCTATTGTATGGCTCTGAGACATGGAGAACAACAAAGATAACAACCAAAAAGCTACAGACTTTCATAAATGGGTGCTTGCGTAGAATAGAGAGATTGAAATGGTATGACAAGGTTACCAACATGGAACTGACGACAAGAACCAGACAAGTGCCAGTGGAACAAGATATGAGAAGAAGACGATGGCGATGGATGATAGGACACACACTGAGGAAACCTGTTGATAGCATTACAAGGCAGTCCTTGTTCTGGAACCCCCAGGGCAAAAGAGGCAGAGGTAGACCAAGAAGCACATGGAGAAGAGAGCTGGAAACAGATATGAAAATGATGAGGAGAACGTGGATAGAACTTGAGATGATGGCACGTGACAGGAGGACTTGGCATGTGTTTGTTGAAGGGCTATGCTTCTTTGGGAGTGGAGGGTTATGAATGAAATGAATGTAGGGCTTTCGATGGACAATGCAGTGGGGCTTTGGGGTGATGTAGCTGCAACATTTTTTTTTATATAAAGTTTTGCCTCGTTTTGGCGAGGCGCGTCCCGTTCAACCTAGTCGGTTATATTAGGGCGCATGTCCAAATATAAAAGACCCTTAGCTTTGATGTTGCTGATGCATGTGAAATGCGAGAAAAAGACACTTGAGTCTCGAAGTATAAAGCGTAGCAGAGAGAGCAAAGGTAAGCGACTCAGCGCGCACTCGGTTTCGAAAAAAAGTCAAGCCGTCGTATCATGGAAATGGGTGTTCATTGAAAACCGTCGTATGAGCAAAGCGAATCGTCGTAAAGTTGGTGTTGGGTGTTCATTCTAATGGTAAAGAACTTCATTACGCGAATGGTTGCAAAGGAACAAAAATGTCAGAAAATGTTCTTCAAAACGAACTCCAACAAGTAGTGTTTAACTGGTCACTTACTGGCAGCACACAAGTCTGTGATGACTGTACATATATTTTATTTAACGTGACACATACGGAGTGGAACAAGACGATCATAGTTACAGGTGCAAAAGGGTCATACGTCAAAAAATGTTGATAATTACTTTTCAAGTTCATGAAGATTCTCTAACAATTAAGTCCTCTTATTCAAGTGACTAAGGGTCACTTCCTCTACCATATCATATGTATTGCAGTCAAGTCCGTTGACCTTCTTTCAAGGACGTATCTTATGGCCAACGGATTCATTCTCAAGGAGCAATACTTCTTATCATACTTGTAACAATTCCAGACTTTTTCCATACGATACTTAGGTAGCATATATATATAAAATCCAAACAAAGTCATCCACGACAATACGACCAGGTTAGAGTTCTGTGTTGACTAACCTCTCTATATCCATGCCACGACTTTGGCATTGACGAAAATACGGCATATAAAAACATGTGAAGCATACAAATCAATTAACTTCGTTTACTCGTAGGTATCCTCCCTCTACGGTAATTCAAAAGGGCTAACGACTCCGTCTGTCCATTCTAGGAATGACATACTACGATGAATTCCCGCTAGACCAAAACTAGGAGCGACCTGATACTTTAATTTAACTCAATAAACATTCGATGTGACATGGGGCGACACTTACTTGATACTTCCACTATTGGCTTCATCATGAATACCAGTAGATATCATTACAAAATAATGGCTTCTTCAAACTTGCCAGAAAAATCCAAGAAATATATATCGGACATAAACATGGTCCGAACTGCCCCGTTCAAAACATGACGTCAGAATTCCCTAACTAGGTTACCCGTGCGTCCAAAGCAACTCACACTGCATTGTGCACGTCAGTGCGTGAATCAATCGAACGCACAAATAATATAACTATTTTAAGACTGGTGCGTACATTTGGCAGGACCGAAGACTACCCCCTTTAGGTAATAAATGTACGTAACAGCTCCCTTATTACCTCCCCTTAAAAAAAATTAATTCTATTAATTTTTTTGAACTTAGTACCCGAGAGAGGTGAGTCAAAACTACCACAAGATATATGAAATGCATAAAGTTATACCATATTAAGAAAAGAATATTAAACGAAATCAATATAACTAAATGATAGTATGCATTAAAGCACACATCCACACTCGACCTACTTTGGAACGATGTGGTAATATTCGAAGTAAAAACAAGTTGAAAATGAAAAATGAAAAAAACCATTAAAAAAAAAGATGATAATAAAATTCAACTAAGTTTTCAAAAAAAAAAAAAAAAATTTGAAACATATGATTTCAAAAATGAAAATGAACAGCAACACTGATGATGATCAATGACAAGAGAATCAATAAAACAGAAAAATTGAAAATACAATGTGCAAAAATGAAGCAATGCAAAATTAAACACTTTAAGAATCAACACCCTTAATGTTTTCTAACACTAGTACGGTTGACTAGTGATCTAACAGTGAGATATCATAACTAAGACCCGTGAATGCAGGTATTACGTGACAACTAAGAAAGTTAGTATGTGTGTGATCCATAATCAATTAAATAGATTAAATTGAATTATTCTAATTTATATATTTCTTAATTACTAACAAATAACCAGTTACTAATATATTCTAAGTAATTCCAATATCACTATCAATATGTCAATGTTCAGTTACAACTAGTTAGTAATCGACGAGACGATGTTCTCAATGTTCCATACACGATAAAATATATTCTCGAACACGATATGTAGTGTAATATGTTCCATAGGAATAACAAATGTATATTTGTCGCTCTTAACAATGTTTCCATACTAATAAAAAGTTACTGTAGTACCAATGTTCCCGTACTAATAAAATGTTACTCTAATACCACTGTTCCCGTTCTAATAAAACGTTACTATAGTATCAATGTTCCCGTACTAATAAAATGTTACTACACAAGAAGTAATGTTATAATCTATAAGTAAGTATATCCTGAAAGTTATACTTATACGAATACTTCAGTTATATAAACAGTCTTTATAGATGTACAATCAATGATAATGTACAAAGTTATTCATGTTATCGGTGAGGATGTTTCAACATCTGGAAGTGGTTTAGTTTCGACAAGTTCGCTTGGGCATCTCGACAAACAGTCTGCGAACACATTCTTCACTCCAGGAATAGCTCGTATTTCAAAATTGAATGGTTGAAGCGCTATAGCGTAACGCGCTGACTTCGATGATTTAACGTTCTTCGTGTTCAGTGCGGTAAGAGCTTTTTGGTCAGATTCCACCACAAAGTGTGAGCCGAGGAGGTAACGTTCCAGTTTTGTGATTGCCCATACTAATGCGAGGAGCTCTTTATCCAGAACGGAGTATTTGAGTTCGCTCTCCGTAAGTTTTCTGGACACGTACATCACCGGAAATAAGGTGCCGTTATATTCCTGCATCAAAACTGCAGCAATAGCGTAAGAAGATGCATCACTGCGAAGAATGAAAGTGAGATTTTTGTTAGGCAACCTCAAAAAAGGTTCATTTGAAAAAAAATCGTTTTATATAGTCTAACGCCGTTTGGTGAGCCTGCGACCACTTTTTTACATTAGATGTGCCTTTCTTCAGTAGAGACGAAAAAGGTGCAGTTATAGTAGACAAATGAGGGATGAATTTTGAATAGAACTGTATTAGTCCTAAAAGAGATCTAACTTGTTTTTTTTGTCTTAGGTGCCGAGATGTTTAAAATTTTAGAGACGTTACTGTCTTCTGTATACATGAAACCATGACCTATGCGGTGACCCAGAAATGAGATGTCATGAAAACCGACAAAAGCCTTTGAAGGTTTCGCTGTTAAGTTATAATCCCGTAAGGTAGAAAGTAAAGCTTTTAATCCATGAATATGTTCATCCCAAGAGTCACTGAAAAGACAGATGTCATCTATATAAGTAATGACATCGGGACGATGAGACAATATGCGGCGCATCATGCGTACAAAGGTAGCTGGCGCATTCATTAATCCGAATGGCATAAAATTCCATTGAAAAAGACCCCGTGGCGTCGAGAAAGCGGTGAATGGCTTTGCTTTAGGAGTGAGTGGCACTTGCCAATAGCCCTTTGAAAGGTCAAATTTCGAAAAGAATGTGGCATGAGATAATTTCTCCAATAAGTCGTCTAAAAGAGGTAACGGTTCCGCATCGAATTTTGTAACTTTGTTTAATTTCCTGTAATCTACGCAAAGACGTATATTGTTGTCCTTCTTCCTAATGATTACCATAGAAGAAGAATATGGTGATGAAGATGGTTCAATTATATTTAATTGAAGCATCTCATCCAATTCCTTATCAACCTTATCACGAAAGTGTAAAGGGATAGGATATGGGCGAACTCGAATAGGCGTATCGTCAGTCAGAATAATGTCATGTTGGATGACTGACGTATGACCTGGGATGTCAGTGAGGACATCCTCATACGAGTGTAGAATATTAGAGACTTGCTGACGTTGATCAGCCGAAAGAGTAGATGAGATTGTAACATCATTCCATTTCTCAGTGGAATGGAGTGGTACAACTGGTATTGGTAGTTGTACATCATCGAAAGAAGATTCTTCTTCTTGGATGACTGACAAACTAGAATAGTGTTGAATAGGAGGTGTAGGATCGTCAGTTGCCTGGAACACTGACTGTAGATAATCAGGACGTGAGTAATACTCCTTCAACATGTTAATGTGGAAGGTTTTATGTTTACCATTAACATCAACGATGTAGTCGACATCGGATATTCTTGAGATGATCCTGAAAGGACCTCTCCAGGTAATTAAAAGACGATTGTTATGCGCAGGGAGTAATACAAAAGCTTCGTCACCAGGAATAAGCTGGCGAAGACGTCTATACTTGTTTGCAAATAGACGAGCTTTTTCTTTGGCTTGTTCGGATGATGCAGTAGCTAGTCTACAAGCATCTATGATTCTCTTTCTCAGAGAGATCACATACTCATAAGAGGATTGAGTTTCCTCTTCAATATTCTCGTCAACCAATAAGTCGTGGATTAACGACATCGGACCGCGTGGTTGCATGCCAAAAACTAGCTGGAATGGAGAAAACCCCGTGGCTTGATTTTGTACTTCGCGATACGCGAACAGAGCAGCGGGTATGACCCGATCCCAGTCTTGGGGATGGTCTTGGGTCATCTTACCCAACAACTGCTTGAGTGTCCTATTGAGACGCTCAATTAACCCATTTGACATCGGATGATAAATAGAACTAAGAGATCTGTCTATACCTAATGTCTTCATAACTTGAGACATGGATTCAGAAATGAACTGAACCCCATGATCCGACAAGATTTTCCGTGGAAAACCAATGCGTGAGAAGATTAACATCAATGCCTCTGCTACACTGGCAGATGAAGTGTTCTTGAGAGGGATGGCCTCAGGCCAACGAGTGCACATATCAATGCACGTAAGAATATGCGTATGCCCTCTAGCAGATGGAAGCATCGGACCAATAATGTCTATAGCCATTTTATCAAATGGTCTAATCGGGATGTCCGCAGCTTGAATAGGAGCCGCATGAAATGGACCCCGTACCTTAACTTCCTGACATATCAAACAGGACCGACAATAGAGAGTGATGTCCCTATGGACGCCTGGCCAGTAGAATGCCGAAAGCACTCTGGATTTGGTACGCGAAAAACCCATATGGCCCGCACATTGCGAGTCATGCGCATGTCGTAATATACGAGATCTCATAGAGGATGGGACTAAGATCTGATAACATAAGGATGAATCCTTTTCCCGTATTACTCTAACCAAAATCCCATTTTTAAGTATAAAGTCATGTCTAGATTTTGCAAGTTTGTTGCTGGTATTCTTTTTGTTCACATACTGAAAAATTTTTTTTTTAATGAATCATCATTCTTTTGCAATGTTGCAAACAACTCCCGTGAAATAGGAGCATCATCATCACAAGTGGTATGAACTGTAGGTTCAATAGGTGTATCATGCGACATATTAGTAGCTTGCGCTCTAGTCACTACTGCATTTGCAGTTTGAATATGTCGCTCTTCCCATTCAGCAATTTGCTGTGGTGTACACTCTTTAATACCATGTATGCGACCAAGTATTACATCACAAATTGGATTCGGAAGGAGACATGCCTGGATCTTTCCTGAAAAAAATGGTGTATTAAGGTCAATAATAGCAGTGGGAAATGTTTCAACGGTGCCACCAAAAGTCACACACTTGACAACCCTGCCCGTGGCACAACTTGGGTTGATCAGCGAAGTCCGGACGCCCACAGTACTACAACCTGAGTCAAATAGGAGAGAGCATGAAATGTTGTTGACAAATCCCTTGTTAAACTTAAGAGAGCCCTGTCCCTGGTGTACTGACGCAGCAGTGGCCGTACAGACTACAGGTAGACTAGGCAAGGTATGTCCGCAACGCAGCGTCGTGATCGCCTTAGGCTGGAAAAGAGTCGAGCATTCTGGACAGTCTTTCACCTGGGTACAATCAAGAGAACAAGACATAGCATTGTGAGTTTCAGCTACTTTACCCTGTTCAATGTTAGCCTGTGTATCACTTAAAGCGACATTTAGAATGTCTACCCGTATTACTCGACGATCTATCTCTACGACGCGATCGATTTTGATTATTTGCATTAAAATTGCCATAATTGTCGTTTCTGCTTGAGTTAAAATTTGGATGAGTCCGATAATTTGTATAATTAAAGTTATGATGTTCTTTAAAATTTTTATTCCAAGAACCTTGTCTGTTTTGCGGACCCTGAGATCTTGATCTCCAGTTTTGTTTATTATAATGTCCTTGATTATTTTTAAAATTATTGTTACCAAAATCTCGCGATCTGTGAGCTTGGTTCCAAGAAACATTAAATGGAGCAGATTGTTGAAATTGCTTCCCTTTGTAAAAGTTATCATTGTTAAAATTGTAATTATTTCCCTTATTGACATACCTGTCAGCACTAAAGGAACGATTTCGTGAAAAATTGTTTTGTTGTGCTGCAAAAGCAACAGGCAATTCATTCTTAATCTGTGCATTACTTAGATCCATGGTTGGGTGAGCAGTGCAGAAATTTTTGCATGTTCTTCTAAGTCTTTCATAGATAAAGGTTTCCGTTCGTGTAAAAATGCGAGAAATGTAGGATTTACAGACGATAGTACCTTATCGCGCATCAGTAAATCGAAGAGACCTTCATACGACTTTTCAATTTTGGATAATTCGATCCATCTTTCTAGGGTTAGTCGTATTTGTGACAGAAAATCACTGAAATTTCTGCTTGATTGCGGTAGCAATGTACGAAATCTTAATCGGTATTCATCTTCTGTCATTTGAAATTTCTTCAGAAGTGCGGCTCTAAGAGCATTATAATCATTCTTCTCATTAATACTGGTAGTATGATAAACTGCTAAAGCATCCCCAGTAAGTAACCTGGATAAATATGTGCAATACAGTGTTTTATCCACGTTATAAGACCTACAAGTGGCCTCAAATCTATCTAGGAAAAATATTACGTCATCCGACGGGGGATTAAATTTAGGTAATTTAAGGTGAATTTCCTTAAAATGATCATGTCTGGATGAAGTTTGGCTTTCAAAAGTTCTCTGAGAATTAGCTTCCTGAGTTAACCTAAGTCTCTCATATTCTGACTCTGCTAATTTTAGTTCATGCTGTCGTTTTTTATCATTCTCTTCCATCTCAAGCTGAAGTCGTTTTGTATTTTGTTCAGCTATTAATCTTCTTTCTTCCATTTCCTTTTGTTTATTTTTTTCCATTTCCTTTTGTTTAATTTTCCAGCCTCCCTTTCTTCTCTCAATTTTAAGTCTTTCTTCAGCCTCCCTTTGCTTCTGTTCTGCCTCTCGCTGAAATCGTTTCTCTTCTAATTCAGCGGCTTGTTCAGCTATTAATCTTCTGTCTTCCATTTCCGTTTTTTTTCTGTTCTGCCTCTCGCTGAAATCGTTTCTCATTCTCCTCCGCCTCAAATTTCAAATTTTGTAATCTTAAAGTTTCTAGCTTTCTCTGTTCGGCTTCTATTTCTTGAGCTTTCTTATATTCTGCAAGTGCAAATGCTTTTGCTTCATCAGGAGCCATCTGAAGAGCTTTTGCTTGCTTAATGAAATAATCTAGTGAATACATTATGCTTTATAAGTAGTCACAATACTCTTGATTTATAAAATGATAATTAATCAATGTAAATTAATTAACCTTGTTACTTTGCCAAGTGTACGTCGTTCCTGTCCTAGAACGGTATCTTTTGTTATCATATAGTTATGAAATATATCAATAATCAATATAGTAATTTATGTAATGAAATGTCATGAAAGCAACAACGTGAAAGACAATAGAAACATTACCGACAAGACACGATAATCAAAGACGAGTGAACACAATCGTAGAAATCAACAAAAATAGAAATGTGTAACTAAAATAGAATATCGTAAAAATTTACGATGACAACTACGATCAGATACTCAACAGGACAATTGACAACACAGTGTAAAAACATAGGTTTTGTAAAAAACTGAACGACAGGAAAGGTGAGACGGACGCATAATACAAACAAAATTCATCATAAAACTAAATACGAGTAAAAATAACTACCAAAAACAACAAGTAAACGTGACGAAACAGCTAAACAGATACTATCATAAGGAACAATTAGCGATCGGAACTTCGGCAAGGTTTCTAGCCTTGGACCGGAATTATCGCTCAATTGAAACTTACAAGTTGAGCCCTACAGAACGTCTGACGAAGAGCCCGAATTGGCTTCGAGATGGATCTCGTTCGTCAGATCAACCTCCCTACCTCCCACGACGAATGTACAACATATAACATATAACATGGAAAATGTAAAGATGGACATAACTATAGAAGGCACAGCTAAAAGTAATAAAATGTACAACGAAAGCACGTTATACTCATCTCGCGTGTGCCGGGAAAAAACAATGTGCCTCGTCTCCGTGGATGTACGTCTGAGGATAAAATACTTCGCTCTGCGTATATAACAACAGCTCGCACGTAATAATGACGAATAGGTGATCCCAAGGCAGTCAGTCACTGTAAAACTTGACGTGGAGGTTGATTGATGACCTTGAGCATTTGGTAACCGTAAGTTGATTCTGATTCATCATCACACTAGGTTCCAAGTTTGAGATGTTGTCGCCTTGAAAGTTCAAATCTTCTTTTCAACCGATACTTGGATTGAGTACGTTCCTGTGAAATTATTTATTTCCAGACCACACTGGCATACCATTTACTGTTGGGGTGTTCATTCTAATGGTAAAGAACTTCATTACGCGAATGGTTGCAAAGGAACAAAAATGTCAGAAAATGTTCTTCAAAACGAACTCAAACAAGTAGTGTTTAACTGGTCACTTACTGGCAGCACACAAGTCTGTGGTGACTGTACATATATTTTATTTAACGTGACACATACGGAGTGGAACAAGACGATCATAGTTACAGGTGCAAAAGGGTCATACGTCAAAAAATGTTGATAATTACTTTTCAAGTTCATGAAGATTCTCTAACAATTAAGTCCTCTTATTCAAGTGACTAAGGGTCACTTCCTCTACCATATCATATGTATTGCAGTCAAGTCCGTTGACCTTCTTTCAAGGACGTATCTTATGGCCAACGGATTCATTCTCAAGGAGCAATACTTCTTATCATACTTGTAACAATTCCAGACTTTTTCCATACGATACTTAGGTAGCATATATATATAAAATCCAAACAAAGTCATCCACGACAATACGACCAGGTTAGAGTTCTGTGTTGACTAACCTCTCTATATCCATGCCACGACTTTGGCATTGACGAAAATACGGCATATAAAAACATGTGAAGCATACAAATCAATTAACTTCGTTTACTCGTAGGTATCCTCCCTCTACGGTAATTCAAAAGGGCTAACGACTCCGTCTGTCCATTCTAGGAATGACATACTACGATGAATTCCCGCTAGACCAAAACTAGGAGCGGCCTGATACTTTAATTTAACTCAATAAACATTCGATGTGACATGGGGCGACACTTACTTGATACTTCCACTATTGGCTTCATCATGAATACCAGTAGATATCATTACAAAATAATGGCTTCTTCAAACTTGCCAGATAAATCCAAGAAATATATATCGGACATAAACATGGTCCGAACTGCCCCGTTCAAAACATGACGTCAGAATTCCCTAACTAGGTTACCCGTGCGTCCAAAGCAACTCACACTGCATTGTGCACGTCAGTGCGTGAATCAATCGAACGCACAAATAATATAACTATTTTAAGACTGGTGCGTACATTTGGCAGGACCGAAGACTACCCCCTTTAGGTAATAAATGTACGTAACAGCTGGGTATGACTGTATTCCAAATACTAAACCCTCTGATGCCTGAAAACAGACATTAATATAACAAGGTAGATCACAGTGATAGTGCAGTGTGTTTAAAATAACTCCTCCCAGCTTTGGATACTGCTACATTTAGTGACTGTGATAGTGGTAACCCAGATTCTATGATTGTGAAGTTGTTCGTTATGTACTGACCCTGTTGTGTGCACGTTCTTGATTAAACCAATGATGATAGTGACCGGTCTTTGTTCTTGTGTACGTTTGTCTGTTACGTTAACTATTGGGCTTGTCTTTCTAATGTGACTGCTGAGTGACACCCAATGACCAGACAACTATGATGACTGCAATGACTGATCGACTCGTGGCTGACAACAAAATTCCTTTATTGTTGACAATAACAAATTTACAGTTGGCCATCTCCGTGCCTGATTATAAAGGTAGTAAGAACACATATGACTTCTACGTTGACACTTCATACAGCACTGGTCAGGAACTAGTTGATTAACGCTTGACCTCTGCTGACTACTGTAATACTGTCTACTATTCTATACTTGTTAATGGGCTGTTCTCAGTATATTCAATTTGGCTTCGAAATATTAGCTGGATCACTACCAGTGCTGAAAACTTATTCTTAGCCACTAGAACTGATCTTTATAAAGTCTGTCTGTCGTGACGTAACAACTAAGTCCCCCTCCTCAATAATTATCCCTTGTTATTCTAATCCCAGTTATCTCCCTTTTTCTATCACATGACTATACAATACAAACTCGTACAGCGTAGAAGCTTAGCAGCATCCCTTGCTAGAGTTTATCACAGAATTCCGCAGGATTAGCAACAAAGAAGGGTGTCAGCCTGTAGCGTTTTGCGCCATGTTGTAATTATTTTAAAGTGAAACTCCATCCTCACCACTTCCAACCCGCGAGTTTCTCTGCAAACAGTCATTGTCAATGTCCAATATTTTTGTGATCATCCGTCTCCAATGATCTCCTCGATGATCTCGTCTTAACCACCTGTCAATCTTCACAGCGGTTCTCTCCTGGTTTGACACCTTTCATTGATTTTTGTGTGCACATTTTATCTTTCTTTGCCTTTTATTTTCGATTCTTCAAAAGGAGGCTGAGTATTAATATGTGGATTCCTGGGAAAAAAATATGTCTCTATCTTAAAAGAAATGTGTTCTAGTTACATAACATACGCATCAAAAATTGTTCACGAACACTTTATAATATTAAAAAAAAGATATCATCAAGAAGAGACAGTAAATAAAACGGAATGGAAATTGCATGCACTCGTTGGCATACATACATAATACTTACATACACAAAAGGTAATGACTTTCCTATTCTGTAATGTTTCTTTTGTTTCATCTCATTCTAGAAAGTAGTGTCTTGCTGGGTTTTTTTAAAATTAACTCCTTGTATTTTATCATGGCTCTGCATTTGATACTCGATATTTTCAGTTTTCTGTCAGGAATATTTTCACACTTCCACAGCTTTATAATGCGTGAGCTAGCGAGCTTCGGCGCCTTATCCTCTCCACTGTCTTGTGGATTCGACTTTTAAGTCAAAAGCTACACAAAATGGCGAAAGGAGAAGGAAAACCACTGTGAAGAGCTGCGCACGATGATGAAACGATTTGGGTTTACCCGATAGGGTAATACTTCAAATATCGTTGCGCGTTTTTACGAAATAAGTCAGATGCGTCGTGAAGCGAATGACGTCTGAGAATAATAGAGTGTTGCGTCAGAGGGAGACAGACGTTAGTCGGGCTGTGGGAAGACGTCTTCTACGTGGTTCCCCCCCAAGCATCGTGTCAATGTTAGATTTTGACACAAGTGTATTATAAAAGGTAATATTAATAAAATATTGAATTTTGAGACGAATAATTATAAACTGAATCAACGGACTGATTCGTGTCCGACGGTATTAGATGGAATGGTCTCATTGGCAAGGTACATGAAATAACGGACAGGAAATTTGTTATCTATAAATTTGGTCTTTAGTGCCCTGTGGAAATTATTTGTTGAAGTTGCGCTGTGAAATTAAAATTATGTTGTGTAGACCCGTTGTACGAAAGTAGTACTTCAGATTACAAGTCAGTCCTTTTTGAGTGAATCACACAACATAAGACTGGCAGGGATACACAACAACCGCCATCGAAGTATCCCTTGTTCAGTCATTTATAGATTTCAGTTCCATAGGAAAGAGAACAGTGTTAATACGGGTTCCAGAGGAATCATCTCCTCCAGCAGGGAGCGTTTGTAACATTAGTATATTTGATATTTAGGCTAAGGCCTTTGGTTTTGCTATTTGTCGCTATTTGCTTAACTGTGGTATATATGCCGAAGTTTGTACTGTTGCCTTCTACCCATTCGTTTTTTTTTTCGGTTCCGCTTGTGACAATATATATATATATATATATATATATATATATATATATATATATATATATATATATATATATATATATATATATATATATATATATATATATATATATAACATCAACAACAACAACAAACAAAATCAACCGTAAGTGTGCCTGGCCTGTAATCCTTTTAGCCAGCACTTGTCAAGGTGTTCCGTGTCAGCTTGCGTGCTATCACGTTGTTCTCTATTGTGACGGATAAGGATGAAATTCAGCTGTCCCTGAATTAACGGATGATAATAATAGTAGCCTTAAATAGCATCGGGCCCCTGATTTTGTGTGAAAACAAAATAGTTAACGTGGGTTCCACGCGTGCTAATTAGTATGCACAATAGCAACGGGGATTTTCCCCCACGCGGGCTAATTAGTATGTAAACAGTTATCATGCGTGCAGCCAGGACCTCGCTTTGTCTTAAAGTTGATTTTAACCACGCCTACCACCTTACCTTTAGAGCGATTTGAATCAGCAAAACCCTCTACATATTTCTGTCATCCCGTCTAGTAGGAGTTGCCAAAGTCCATCGGGAGAGCGGCATCCTCAAAGACTGTGGTGGTCCCAGAAGAACGAAGCAGTTTTCACACCTACGGTTTACGCGTTTAAATTTCTGCCGGACCGAGAGATACAGGGGGAAATCGAACGAAGGAGAGACGGGGAAAGTCTAGCGGCAAAACAGAAAAAGTTTCCTGAATCAAATAAGGCGTGAAACTTAGCATGTAGCTATTACTTTTCATTTCATTAACTATATATTGGCATCGCCGAAAAAGCAGTTTATCATTCGTTTGCCAGAGAGTGGAAGAAGTACTAGCTTATAGTAGAAGCTAACAAGTTTTCTCTTGGATTTCTACTATATTGGAGTCTATATTCATTCATTCTTTTGTGCCGCGGTAATATATTAGTCTTGAGTGATTTAGGGGGTTAGTTTCTTCATTTATTTCACTGGATTTTGTGATTAATTTAAACATATTAAATAAATTCATAAGCAAAGTTTCCAGATGTAAATTGAATAATATAACTATCCGTTATTTCCCGAGATAATAGATGTGTAACATAATTATAAAAACGCTAGGTGACCGTTATTGTTTAATAACCATATTTCTATTCACCTCGTGTAAATTTTGAGTAATTAACTGTTCATAGCTAGTGGTAATTAAATCGATACATTGGCTAGTCACTCATGTAGTTTCTTTAATATAAATAATTAAATACCAGAGTGATTAAGTTCAGGTCTTACCTAAAATAACGCGGGTGTTAGATTTTTTTAAAGTATATTACCTGTTATCCATTTTCGTTTATACAGGTGGTCATATCGATCCAACGGTTTCTATTATACCTAGAGAGTCATGTTCAGATGGCTTATGGCATCACCAGTTATATGTTCAAACCCATACGAAAACATTGACATTAAAATCTGATGTTAAGAGATCCTAATAGGTCCATCTTCTAAACCCATGAGAGCGGTTGAATAACCAGAACGGTCAATTGTTCATGTGTGTGAAACGTTAAACTGGAACGGACAATGCCAGAAAATTCTCTGTATTTAATTCTATAAAAAAGTTCCCTGGCCTGATGACGCAGAACTTACCGCACAAATTCATTAGATCAAGACCATACTGACAGTAAACATTTTTCCTACCATCAATTCTAGAGAGAACATTCGCGGCTAATTCTTTTTTTTCCCAAGAACAGCCTGGAAATAACATTCTACTGTTGAGATATTTCCCAGTCATTACGACAGAATTCTGAAAAAAAAAAAACTTAGTCCCTATTAAATACCTGCAGTCTGACGAAGAATCCTTGCCATGAAAATCATAATCAACACACCATTTCAGCGAACTCTCCGAGCGATATTAGCAGTGGCTATACTGAGTTTTCTGGGGCTAGACTGGACAAAATAACAGGACATCTAATAGTCTTTGTTTAAGAACTGTGTGCGATTAAATTCTATGGACGAATGCAGCCGACTGAGGGGTAAATCTGAATGGATGTGAGCTCTCACTGTATGAATGCTGAGAGTGGAAAAACGGAACGAAAGAATTTAGTTTTCTTAAGTTTACTACTAATATAACACCTTCATTTTTTTAATCTATTATCTCACTAAGTCCGAAGACCCACGGGAAAGTTAAATTAAGGACATATCCTATATACCCGTCCCGTCTACCCCACTCCCATTGTCAATCAATTGTTTGATCTGTTGGGTAAACACACCTCGGGTGGTGTGGTGGGTTGATGTTAATACAGTTTGTTGTTAAGAAATCTTAGTGTACTGAATGAGGTCAGCTGTGAAGGTCCCTGAATAAAATAAATATTAGAGTAAATTTCCAGGGCACCTTTCTACTACCACCACTATGATCTCATTCAGACTTATTCTAGATAGAATGTAAGATGACTACGTTTGGTGTCTAGGGTTATGAAATGTTAGTGTAAGGTTGCATTAACCAACTAAACATATAAACAATTACACAATTTATTTTATTATCTAATACAACACAACAGTACCACGACAATCACATACAAACTACACTTTAAAAGACTATCTTTAGTAAGTCAGTGGTTGAAAGTTTGGTAAAGTTAATATTTTTCAATTTATTGTCCTGAATCTGATTTATTTGGAATCAGGACTGACAATCAATAGTGAAATCATAGAAATTAATTACATCAATCAATTTACACAATGGGTCTTCTGATCATAATACACATATTATTATATAAGGGTGTAGTTGTATTGTCTAACTGAGGTGACTTCTAGTATACACTGGTTGATTGTTTACTATCATCATCTCTGCATGTTGTTTGTAAGTTTTTGTGAACACTGATGGAATGTTTATATCACTATTCCCAGTTTCTTATTTGTAATATAATGTTAGTTGAGCGATCAGGTGCCGAAACATGCACCTATCTTTGTAATATGATGTAGGAATCTTCCTGCACTTCGCTGAACGACAACCTTCAGCTCCCACTTCTTCAAGAATGATGGTGGTTTACAGTTGTCTCCGAAAAAGGCAAGACTGTGGCATGAATATATCGGCCCACTGTAGTCTGGCACCAGTTATTGACAGCAACCAAAACCCTCTGAAATCAGAAGGATATGCCTCCTTCGTAATCAACAGCCTACAATAATACTCAACAACCAGTACAGGCATATTACAAACAAACATGTAAGATCAGCTCTTTACGACAATCCCTTTCACCAGTTTCTTTTGATGTGACCAGGTATACCAGTATTCCTCTCCCCTAATAGTTACAACGCCTCTGCAATTCTAGCAATAATCTGTTGTCCATACAATAGGATAGGTTTTATGCTCCTGATGATAATCCTATATAATTTAGTTGGTCTACACCTCTCTGATAGTCTTTCATATGCTGGATCAATCTCTAGACTCTGTTTTGAGTCTGCCATAGACTCACTTACTTACAGTCGTATGTTAGTATTTCACATTCAAATTTTATTTTAAATAAAATGTTAAGAAAATCAATCTTACCACAGATGCAAGGAAATAACACAAGTTAAACGATGACTAGGCAATAGAATATGGCACATTTTCGATCTGCCCTATGTCCAGGCTTTTCCTATGTTAGAAAATTTCTCCGCCTGCTCTCATCGATCTTGCTTTACACAAAATTTTCTTGAAATGGCAGTGAACAGTCCCCGTTTCGTACCAGTATCTACTGCTTTGTCCAATGGGACCATGTTTACATTTATTTTTGAATCTATCGGTTCAGAAGTACACAGTTTTTTTTTCTATGTTAGTGTTTTTATTTTTAGTCTACTACACGTTCAATTCTTTTCCATGTGCTGTCTTCTCTATTTACGTGATAAATACGTCCTTTGAAATAAGAGCTAAGGTTGTTTTTGTGACACGAGTTGTCTGCATGTTCTAACTTTTTCCTCGTATTTTGGGGAAACCCCTAAGGCAAGGCTTGCCCCTTTATTGGTATTGGCTTTTAGTTTAAAATCAATGCGAAACGAATTAGCATTTCATCTATCCTTTCCCCTCCTCGTTCCACAATGCATTTTTAGGCACAATTTTCTTAGAACTAGGAAAAGTGATTATGTCAAGGACGAATTTGAAAATTTTGGGTACCGTTTTGTTCGGTTATTCGTTAGCAAATAATAATCTGAAGGCGTAGGCGATACCAACAGTTCTAGTAGAAAATTCTTTTATACTTTCTTATTTAGCCTTTATGCCCTATATTGTTATATATTAATTTAGATATTGTATTTAGAAATTCACTACAGGTGGGATCATTTTCCTAGTTTTTCCAAGTTCCAGAGGGAGGGTCTATGAGAATATATATTGTTGATTTATTTTCCCTTTATGTAACTACAATTTCACCTGATGACATGATAACGATGTATTAACTGTTGTAACCTATTTTCTCTTTCTAAAGATATAATAAATTTTATAACCTTTTCAGCTATTAGTTTTGGTCAAAACTTTTCCCTGATATATATATATATATATATATATATATATATATATATATATATATATATATATATATATATATATAATATGTTCCCATAGTTTACCTGTTCGTTTCTACGTATGTACGTATTTATGTCACAAAATTTGTATGTGTGCGTACGAGAGGATAGTGTATTAGAATCAGTATCCAGTGAAATAATACTTCTTTATTTAAGTGTGTCGTGCTATATAAGTGAGTTGAGCAATCACTCAACCCAAGACAGTATTTTTTCTTACACTCTGTATTCCTCGTAAACAGGACTATTTCTCACACCTTTCTCTCACATAGCTTTCACTATCTCACCCCTGCTCGATTGGGACCATAAAAAATAAAGCCTATCTAAAACTCACGACATCTATGATAAACCACATAATTTTTCACATAATCGTGCTTTTTACTGTCTTCTATGGCGATAACTTGCACTTTAGGGGACAATCTAATAGTCAACAAAACAAATGAAATATTGTTTCATTTGAGACATTTAATGAATAAAGCTGCTGTAATGTTTTATTTTAATTGAAATTGAACAAGAAATTATAATTAATATCTTACTAAAAGTAAACCCTACGCTTCGGACCCTGAAATTCCGCCCACAGAACGGGCAACTGAAAACCTTGAAGAGCTCTGCCCTAAGGGATCGCGGTCCAATTTGGCTCACATTTTCATTACCTACGACACGTCTGGTTCAGCGGTTATTAATTGTGTACACCGGTAGCCACGCTCCAGGGTCGTCTAAGGTGACGAGTTAAATTATACGGCTGAAGTAGGTGAAAGTCTAATTAAGGGAATGCCCATCCCTAGTACGTAAGGACTAAGAGGGTAAATGAAGTCTAAGAATCTAAAAGAATCAACGGTTCATAAACCAAAGCAACGAAGTATACGACACAATTAATTAATTAGTTTTTCTAATTCACTTTTATGGCGGCTAGGAGAAATTGTAGATTTGATCAAGTTTAGCGTGAGCAAAATTAATTAAAATTAATTTTAATCTCCATAGTTTCCTTCCAAATCGATTCTCGTAGAATAACACATCCATCAATGGCTATCAGATTGAAGTATCAGCAAACGGCGTTTATACGACGTTGGGTGAGAGAGGGGAAAGAGCAAGAAAGATAGAGAGAGAGAAAAAAGAGAGAGAAAGAGAGACAGACAAATAGAGAAAGAGATAACGCGACGTTCTACAGTAGCAAACCAAAGATATTTGAAAGTAGTAGTAGAGGGATGTTTCATAGTGGTAGTGCAGTAATGTTTCGTTGTAGTAGTAGTAGTAGTAGTAGTAGTAGTAGTAGTAGTAGTAGTAGTAGTAGTAGTAGTAGTATTAGAAATGTAGTGTTCTGTAGAGGTAGCTCATTAAAGCTTTGTACTGATACTTCAGTGATGTTCTGTAGCGGTACTTCAGTGATGTTCTGTAGTGGAGTACAGTAAGGTTCTATAGTAGTAGTGTAGTGATGTTTTGTAGAAGTAGTAGTAGAATGATGTTCTCTAGTATACAGGAAAAAACCCGTGCAATTATCAGGAGTCTCTGAGGAGACAAAAGAAGTATCGGTCACTGCTCCCTCAGGCATGTCGTAAGAGTCGCGACTGAAAAAGGTGATTGTGCATGGGGTTGGCAACCTCAACATGTAAAACGCAGTGCTACATAAACCACTCCTGCAAGACCACATCAATGCTTTTGTACAGGTTTCCTACAAGGGGACTAGCTGCAGTAGTAGTTCTTTGTTCCATGATGAGCGAAAAGGAAAAATAAAAAGAATATAAAAGGTCACTTACCCAGGCATGTCGTAAGAGCTAACTACTATGAGGTTGTGCAAGGGGTTGGTAACTTCAGCATGTAAAACAATTCGTTTTAGAAACCACCACAGCAAGAGGGGATGAATGCTTTCGTGCAGGCTTCTTGTAAGGAGACCAGCTGCAGTGGTTGCTTCATCTAATCTATATTTTTGAACGTCTGTCAGTTTGTCCCCAACAGAAACAGGGGACGTAATGTTTTTTGGTAATGAAAGTTGGACATTAATTGTATTGTTTCCCTTAACATTAATTTTTGGGTCAATATATCAATGAATTTCCCATTTAAAGAATGGATTCAACAAGATCGGGTTGCATTTTTTTGGTTCGTCTACTTTTAGAGTCTTCTTTATCGCACACAGTAAGAAACATCAGATGACATTCTACTTAGAACCTGGGGAGTTGGTGACCCACTAGCACTAAGGATGAAATACAGAGATGATCTTACAGAAGATTTTAAACATCAGACTCAGTTAATATGCCCTGAAATGGAAACTGGTTACAGTGAAGAAATTTACAATACAGCTTTAATTGCCACAGAAGATAAGGTTATTTCTATGGAAGAGGAGGAACTGCATACTCTTGGTCTCCCTCACACTAACCGAACTGAAGGAGGTACAGTGGAGGAAACGATTGGAGTAGATGTGCTATAGGTGAAAGGTATGGTGGAGGACATGATGGAAGTAGACGTATTGGAGGTGAGAGGTATGGTGGAGGACATTATTAAATTAGATGTACTAGAGGTAAAAAGTATAGTGTATGAAATGATTGGAATAGGTGTGCTCGGAGTGAGATGTATAAGTGAGGAAATGATTAGGGTAAATGTCCGGGGAGTGAGAGATATAGTGAAGGACATGATTGGAGTAGATATGCCTGAGGTGGGAGATGCAATGGAGACATGACTGGAGTAGATATGCTTGAGGTAAAAGGAATAACTGAGGACCTGATTGGAGTTGGTTTGCTAGGAGTGAAAGGTACGAATCGTGGAGGACATGATTGGAGTAGATATGCTAGGAGTGAAAGGTATCGTGGAGGACATGATTGGAGTAGATATGCTAGGAGTGAAAGGTATCGTGGAGGACATGATTGGAGTAGATATGCTAGGAGTGAAAGGTATCGTGGAGGACATGATTGGAGTAGATATGCTAAAGGTGAGATGTATAGTTGTCATTGGGTTAATCCTATAATTAACCGTGGAGGGTTGGTCCTGGCTGCTCAGATAATAATGGTGGCTCAGAAGTACCGCAACCAGGTGATTATGTTAAAAGTTCTGTTACGGGTACTTTTGCTACTCGGGTAACGCCGTTTCTATCTCTGCTAGCACTCTTTAAGAAGTAAAAGGGGAAATGATTAAATATGGAAAATAATATAGTAGGACACTGAACAGGTGTTACAAGTCAGGGGGACGTAGCATAAAAATGTTAAAGGCCTGTACATGTATGGGAGCAGTTGGTTAATGAAAGAAATGAATATAAAAAATGACTTTGCAGAATGACTCTTTGACATTTTTGTGCATATGAACATGTTGAAAGCAATACTCGCATAAGGATTACCGGTATAGAGTTCATTCTCTCTAATCATTACGTTTATCTCCGATTCTGATTTTTAATGATTATTTTGAACCAAGTAAATGATCTCGAATTTGGTCACGCACTGTTCAACGGAATCTTTTTTTTATGGCTTAAGTTCGTTGCTAGCTTGTAGTGGTATTGCGCCAGACATAACCTTGTTATGGGAGGGCTGGCAACCTCATCATTTACAACAAACCTCCACAGAAACCAGTGCTGCTAGGGCATGTGAATGTTTTGTACAGGCTTCATGGAAGTGGACCAGCTGTAGTGGTGGGACCATGCTCCGGAAGGAGCGTAAAGGAGATAATTCACCGTGTTTGTATTAGCATGGTTACTTTGGAGATAACTGACCGTGTTTGTATTAGCATGGTTACTTTAGAGAAAAACACTAGGCCACCTAATAGCGATTTTTAATAAAGAGGTTTTGCCCCGTTTAGGCTAGGCGCTTCTCGTTCAAACCTAGTCAGTTGGTTATTTTAGTCTGCATGTTCAAAGATAAGAGACGTTGAGGTTTGGTCATTCATGATATCTGGGTTGTGAAGTCGGTCAAAACAATTTGCGACTCTGTCTCCTGAAATTTTAGCAGTCCGATTCCGACTAGAGTTTTTTACTAGCCATATGGCATACAATGCATAGTCTGAGTCCGGAAACATTTTAACGAAGACGTGGTACGAGAATGCTTTCTATCACAAAAGTAAAATAATCTCTGCAAGTTTTTAAACAGACCTTACAAAGTCTAAAAAAAGTGAGCATGTGCGCAGCGGGTATTTCAAGTGAAACTTTCGCAGTTGAGTTGCACCGGTAAGTGTTACATGTCTCTCAACACTCTGGTCACGTAGGTGAAAAAAAAAGAAAGAAATAGATACATTCTTTTTGAGTCTTTGTAAGGTAAGCTTAAAAACTTGCAGAGATTATCTTACTTGTGTGATAGAAAGCATCCTCGTACCACGTCATTGTTTGAAAAGGGTACAATCTTATATGGACACCCTGCATATGTTGATGGTGGTCTGGTTTAACCGCTCCTGACACTCCTGGTGATGTGCCAAGTTGTCTAACCACAGCGTACGACTAATTTTACCGTGTATTGAACAAAATAATTTCATTATCCAGGGAATGGGCTACATCTATCATACTGGCAGGATAATGCTGAAGACAAATCTGGTTTTGTCAAACTTGGTATTGACATCCTGCCTTGTTCCATCCCAAAATATAAACTAAGCAAAGCTGGGAATTTCTGTAATCAACTGCCCATGGAATGGTCTACTGCAGTAGTTCTCAAACTTATTACGATCACGAACCACATGTGGGTGAAGCTGGTTTGGTTTGGTTTTAATAACTATCTTCATTGCACACGGACAACTCCATCAGAGCTCCGATCTCCTCCCTTAGATCACACAAGGAGGATTTCAGCACAGTGCACGAACTCCGTAGCACCGGCGAGAATCCCAATGTGTGTATATAGGAATCACACATTCTATAAATATTTTTGTGGTGGGTAGGTTTCTAATTTTTAAGTTTTGCCAGGACAGCGGCATTATGGCCTACTCTTTACGATTTCCAACTGTGGTGGGATTTTTAACGTGTGCAGCTTGCACACGAGACCTCCTATTTTTTCGCCCTTTTCCGAGAAGGCTATGCATCCGATCTCACTAACTAAGAGACCATGGGGGAGTATGACATCATTAGGACCACTGGTTCTGAGAAAAAAAATTTCCATAAATTATATTCCCTCAACTGGGAATCGAACCTGGTACCGCTAGAACTTGAGTGGACGCCATACCTCTTAGCCACTCCGATCCCGGGTGATGCTGGCGACGAACATACCAAAACGGACAAGTTGAACATTAATTATAGGAATTCAGCCAAAGGCTTACTGTTTTAAACTTCGAGTAAGGGAAACGTAAGAGAAGGATGGAACGAAGTCTATATTTTATCAGGATAAAGAAGTAATCATTATTGCCTTTTACATTTCTGCCCTGTAATTACACAGTTCTAAAAGTGATTTCAAATTAATACATTCTTAACTTCAACAGTAAGTAGTCAATATTAATATTGTATTCACTAATGTAACACATACTTTCATTCAGATACAGAGACAGAGAGACGCGAGCCATCGCAATGTTTCTATCGACCCGATTTTGGATCGCAACCGATATCCGGGGGGTCCATGCTGTAATATGATCTGTGTAGTTACCGGGGGGTCCATGCTGTAATATGATCTGTGTAGTTACCGGGGGGTCCATGCTGTAATATGATCTGTGTAGTTACCGGGGGGTCCATGCTGTAATATGATCTGTGTAGTTACCGGGGGGGGGGGGGGGGGGGGTCCATGCTGTAATATGATCTGTGTAGTTACCAGGGGGTCCATGTTGTAATATGATCTGTGTAGTTACCGAGGGTCCATGCTGTGATATGATCTGTGTAGTTATCGGGGGGTTCATGCTGTAATATGATCTGTGTAGTTACCCGGGGGTCCATGCTGTAATATGATCTGTATAGTTACCAGGGGGTCCATGCTGTAATATGATCTGTGTAGTTACCGGGGAGTCAATGCTGTAATATGATCTGTGTAGTTACAGGGGGTCCATGCTGTAATATGATCTGTGTAGTTACCGGGGGTCCATGCTGTAATACGATCTGTGTAGTTACCGGGGGGTCCACGCTGTAATATGATCTGTGTAGTTACTGGGGGTCCATGCTGTAATATGATCTGTGTAGTTACCAGGGGTCCATGCTGTAATATGATCTGTGTAGTTACCGGGGGGCCCACGCTGTAATATGATCTGTGTAGTTACCAGGGGGTCCATGCTGTAATATGATCTGTGTAGTTACCAGGGGGTCCATGCTGTAATATGATCTGTGTAGTTACTGGGGGGTCTCTGAAGAGACAAAGAGAGAATAGGATCACTGCCCCCTCGTTCATGTCTTACAAGGTCACTAATATAAGTTTGTGTATGTGGCTGGCAACCTCATCTTGTCAAACAAATTGTCATAGAATCCACCTATGAAAGATCATGTGAACACTTGCTGCAGGCATCCTGCTGGGGACTAGATACAGTGGTGTCTCCATGCTCCATAAGGAGCGTAAAGATAATGGTACGTAAAGATAGATGATGGCAACGATGATGATGCCGTAGTATTGTCAAAATAAACTTCTTAGATTCAAATATAAACCGATTTAAAATTTATTTATTTATTTTTTAAAAATAAAATTTTGCCTCGTTTTGGCGAGGCGCGTTCCGTTCAACCTAGCCGGTTATATTAGAGCGCACGTCCACATTAAAAAGACCTTTAGGTCTGGAGAATTAGTAATGTGTTAGTTATGATCACCAGCTGTCGTATTTAAAAAAAAAACAGAGAAATGAAACTAAATTAAGAAACGTTGAAGATTTCAGTAGCAGCGGAAATGAGAACAAATAACTTCTTCAAACACAATCGACGTCTAATACCCGTATTACTAGGTGCTTAATCTCTCAATGATGATCCTGTTTAATGTTTCTTAAAATATGGAGATTAAAATAAACCAAATCCAACAAAAAATCAGAATATTCAATCAAAATGTAGGTCAGTCTTAATGTATGTCTGTGAAAGATGGCGATCATCAAAAACAGCAACCAAAAACAGCTACAGACATTTATAAATGGGTGCTTGCGTAGAAGTGAAGTGGAATGGCATTATTACTGATATGGAACTGGTGACAAGAACCAGACAAGTGCCAGTGGAACAAGAGATGACAAGAACCAGACAAGTGCCAGTGGAACAAAAGATGAGAAGAACCAGACAAGTGCCAGTGGAACAAGAGATGACAAGAACCAGACAAGTGCCAGTGGAACAAGAGATGACAAGAACCAGACAAGTGCCAGTGGAACAAGAGATGACAAGAACCAGACAAGTGCTAGTGGAACAAGAGATGACAAGAACCAGACAAGTGCTAGTGGAACAAGAGATGACAAGAACCAGACAAGTGCTAGTGGAACAAGAGATGAGAAAAAGACGCTGGAAATGAATAGAACACACATTGAGGTAACCTGTTGATAGCATTACAAGGCAGTCCTTGTTCTGGAGTATCAGGGTAATAGGGCTGCAGGGAGACCAAGGAACACATGGAAAAGAGAACTGTAGACAAATATGAAGGGGATGACGAAGATATAAAAAGACTTTGAGCTGATGGCACGTGACAGGAAGACTTGGCGTACGTTTGTTGAAGGTCTCTGTACCTTGTGTAGCTGAAGGGTGATGATGATGAATAATTGTCTAAGTGAAACGTCCTGTAACGAACAATGAGACGTCCTGTAACGAACAATGAAACGTCCTGTAGCGAACAGTGAAACGTCCAGTAGCGAACAGTGGAACGTCATGTAACGAACAGTGAAACACCCTATAGCGAACAGTGAAACGTCCTGCAGAGTACAGTGAAACGTCTTGTAGCGAACAGTGAAGAAATCCTTACAGCTTTTCGGGAAAATACAGAAATTGCACAGTGAAAGCTAAATTTAACGCTTTTTAAAAGAGCAAGCAGACTATTCAGTTTTTAATTGTCCATACGTCATGGGAAGTTAGACAACAAAGATCCAATAAAGTAGAAATGGAACAGACAGGAACGAAATAAGCACAGGGGAATTAGTGCTGTCATCAGGGCGTGCAGCAGAAAGAGCAAACCGTAAGTTTATGTCATCATGTTTTTGGCGGATACTTGCTGGCAACCTTATAATGATCGATGTCTAGACCGTGCCAGAGTTTTAGATGCAAAATCAAGAATACCACCTCCGGACACCAGACATTCATCAGCGGATAAATCCTTCGTGTGCCAAGCAAAAAATGGCCAGATATGATAACAAATACAGACCTGAAGAACAGAACTAGACAACAACCAGTACACGTGTTCCGAATTCTAAAACTTATAATTTTGCAATAGCGTCCGATTGGCTAAACAGTTAGAGCGTTTGCTTCTAGCAGCAAAATTACCCGGTTCCGGGATCGAGACCTGAAAGTGTAACACTCCAGCCTACATAGTTGTTAATGGATACCTGACTCTTCTTTTGAATTAGGGAAGGCTAAAGTAGCAAGGAAGCGAACTGGTCAACCCACCTCATAAAAGCGGGACCTAGTATTGTGAAGTCTCTAACGCTTCACCCCCCTCCCCCCTACGGCAATATCTGATATGTGACTACCTTTACCTTTGTAATTGTGCGGCATAAAAATCATCGTTTTCTCTCCCTGTGTGTGTGTGTGTGTGTGTGAGAGAGAGAGAGAGCATTGAGAGGGATAGAACACGCCATCACAGGAAACAACCAAACCGCATAATCAGACTGCGCTTTTATGGAACCCTCAGGGGAAGAAAATAAAGTGGAAGCCAAAGAGAACCTGAAGAAAAAGGACGGAAGAACTTTCAAAGGCCGGGAAGACTTCATTGGGAAAGCTGAAGAAAATAAAGTATAAATCGATGTCGAGCAACAGTTTTAGCCCTATTTTCCTCAGGGAGCTATAAAGAATGGATGAGTGAACTCTGAGAAATCAATAAATGTGTTTTCTCGTATAGGATACATACTCGATAGAGTGCACACAATATACATTATGAAGAAGATGGATCAATCAACCAATACCCTTTAGCTTCCCAGGGAGTATAGGCTACAACAAATACATGCCAAGTCCTTCTGTCACGTGCCATCAGCTCAGATTCTTCCTCACCACCTTCACTTCTGGCTCCAGTTCTCTTCTCCACGTGTGTTTTGGTCTACCCGTGCCTCTCTTTCCCTGGGGATTCCAGAACCAAGGTCCGCAATGTTATACTGTCAACAGGTTTCCTCAATGTGTGCACTATCTACCTCCAGCGTCTTCTTCTCATCTCTTGTTCCACCGGCACTTGTCTGGTTCTTGTCATCAGTTCCATATTGGTGACCTTGTCATACCAGTTCAATCCTTCTGTTCTATGCAAGCACCAAGTTATGAATCTCTGTAGCTTTCTGGTTGTTGTTGTTTTTTTTTCTCCGCGTTTCAGGGCAATATAATAGTACTGATTTGACATGTGAAGGTCGATTGAAAACAGAAATGTTTTAAAGGAACTGAAAAGAAAAAAAAAGAAGAAAATTTCTGCATATGTAGCAGTGTTGAAAAAAAATCATTGTATAATAGCACAAGCTCTAACATATTTTTTACAACCCTACGTGCAAAAATAATTACAGCCCAGCTTACATTGTAGGAAGATTAATGAAATCATTTTTTCCTGCCTACAAGTATATGAGCGCTCGACTGTCAGAGTGATTAGATCGATTATATCTCATGGCACAGTTTTCGGTTTCTGGGATCACAACTTAATAGCGTCACGTTCCAGTCTACCCAGCTGTAAATGAGTACCTGACTGTTCTTCACCTAGGAAAAGCAAAGGCAGTGAGGAAGGGAACAGGTTACACCACCTCATAAAGCTGAGACCTAGTATAGTGAAGTCTCTAACACTTCACTCCTTTACGGCACTATCCGCCATGTGACTACCTTTACCTACATTTTTTTTTACATTTTTTGTATTATCCACGTTTTTAACAACAAATGAAAATATTGCACTTAAATATTAAAATAAATTTTACATCCAAGGACAGTATAGGATTAGTTACAGTGTGGTACCTGGTCTTGTTTCTTCTTGCAGAAGTGTTAAGTGTTTGGGAAAAAAATTGATAGTTCTTACTTGATACTCATACAATGTATTTCATTTGCTTATAATGTCTGTCAGACATCAAGAAGCTTGTTCACAAAAATAAGACGTTAAAAACTGGAGTAAGGTAAACACTGTTTTGATGAGGTCATAAGCACGCTTTCATAATCTAAACCCACCAGGTGACACTTTACTGAATTTTATTTGTAAAGTTCTGCTGTAGTGCAGTTCAGTAAGCTGCTCGTTTTCTTGCAGACTTTGAAATACATAAATTATGCAAGAACCGTAGAACTGGATTTCCGATCCCAGCCATAGATTTCCGATGACAAGGAGTTAAACAAGACTAATGTAAGGCAACTCAGAAGCTCTGGGGATCTGTTTTAGCAACACTCAGTTCTCTAAAGATCTACCTTGATGTGTTGTGTTGTTCCGAACCTCAGGGATCGAGTTATTCACTCTCTTACCCTTGCGGCAATTTGGGAGTGTCGTTTTAGGCTTTATTGTAACCACAGAGAACTTCCCCAACTCAACGGGCGTAGGTGGCGGAGGTCCCACCATACCCACTGATTGGCGAGTGTGCAATGCCACGAGATGGATGGACCTCTACCCTGCAAGGGGGTCATTGTGGAGGGGGATTTTATCGTCACCAGAGCCGGTGGCGCAGTCATCGCCGCTACCGCCCTGCCCAAAGACGCTGTCCGAACAGACACACGTAACTTTGCCCTATCATTTGAACTAGAAGGGCCCGTTGCCGGGAGCACCACGCACAGTCTTTTGGGGCAGCGTTGGCCTGCGTGCAACTACCTTGATAGAATCGTATATATTTTAAAGTTTCACAGTATTTGAAATTTGAAATAAATGCAGCCTATATACAACTTTCATCTCTGCCAGGTGATCTGTTCCGTTCAGTTTCAATGACACAGCAGTAGAACATTCAAATTAATTTATGTTTGACTGAATGTTAACTTCAATGAAAAGATGGCACTTCTATTTTACATACTTTAAGAATAAAGGGGCTGTAGTAAGACAGAGTGTGGGCTTTCTCCGAGAACATGGGAAGTGACTTTAATCCTGGAGATGCAGCGCTTTTTAAATGCCGGAGAGAGAAAGGGCTAGTCCGAAATTTTCTTACCTTCAAATTCAATTTTTCCCTCCTCTGTCACCTAGACAACTCATCTCCTGTTATCTACCAGCAGATCACGGTCCACTCGTTGCTGACCTGTGGTCAAGACTGTCTGCCTGTAGTTTCACGCGACTGTCAATTGATAGCACAATTTTCTTATAAACTGTCTCACACTGAACCTAAACTACGAGCGATAACTTTTCAATATTTCCATAAGGCGGATGTTTTTTCTTCCCAAACTTGATTTAATTTTTTATTGCAACAAAAGTTTGCTCATAGAACTTAGCAGCCATCTCGTGTTTTAATGATTATCTGTGAAGAAAAGCATTAGTTCCTCTCGCCACCCAGAAGGCGTTATACTTACTAATCAATAAACAAAAATTATAGCTTATTTCAGAACTTTCTTTTCCTCACGGGTCTCGAGGAACCCCTGACAACGTCCCGCAGAACCCTGATTAGTCAATACTCGCCTACAAAGATGAATGACTAACGTCTGAGCAACAAATAATTGTAAAAGATGGATGCGATTTAAAAAGGATTGGAGGAAAAGATAAGAAAGACAAGAAGGAGAAAAGAAAAAAAGGAGATGGAAATGAGACGTTGGGAGAGATGCAGACGAAGATCAAGAAAACATAAAAGAGAGCAGAACAGGAGAATTGACTATCAAGATTACAGTATTCGTGACTTCTTTCTTTGATTAAGGAAGAGAAATAATCCTGTTCAATATTTGTGTATCTGTGACCACCACTCTCATGGTTAAGTCCTAAGTAGAACCATTATTGGAACCGACTTACTTGCAAACGCTCTTTGGGAAATTTAATTTAATCATTACTATAATGGAAACACATTTATAGAAGATTGTGATCATAAAATTATAGGCATCTTCTAATACTCGCAAACTATTGACGTAAACGACAGAGTTTATTTGACGTATGATGCTAATTATAAATACTAAATGAAAATGAATAATTTATATGACGAACTGAACGTAAGTGACAGTCAGACGTCTGTACAAGAGAAATCTTACGAACGTCGACTTTGATTGAAAATGACGCTAACACTCCGTGCGTAATACCTATTTACCGGAGTTTTCTAGATTACATTCTGTCAGTCCTGTGATTTTCTTATTCTTTTTTGTTTGTTTTAGTTTTAAGGATGAAAAAGTCGATAATGAAAAATCCTTCAAACGTTCTGAGTTGCTAAAACCACTACGTTTGTCTGATAAGTGTTCGTATTATGCTATTCTCATCTTTGTTTTACCGGGGACCGAAAAGGGAGCAAAGTCTCACATAATTATTGAGTTGATCTCTTCTCCTCTCCGGCAGTCGTCAGTTACATTTGTTGTGAGTACTGATTACGTAACATTTTCAGTGGTAGGCACTTTTTTTTCTCTGCTGTCAATCAGATATTTGATATTTTCAAATCATCGTACACTCCCTACAGTAGTTTGTTTGCCAGCTTTACCTTGTTAAGAGTAGGCGGATGATACAACATTAATCCTGTGATAAATATTCTCGCATACCAGACCTCTTGTTTCACGCGAAAAATCGCCCAGCGAATTTGCTTTATCGCTGATAAGGCGAGTGTGACTTTCTCGTCCAGTTGATAATACGACAAATTGTGTTTACATGGGAGTGCCAGGCGATAAATTATCGACTTGCCGGCAAGCATTTGGCAAACTCGACATGACATAATCGCTTCATGTACGACTCATTACGAACATATTACTTTAGAAAAAAATAAGGAGTTGTATTTATAAATAGTACGGAAATATCACTTCCATATTTTGCATTAACGCACATAAATTTCCTAGTGGAAATATTTTGAATTACCCCACCAAAACACACAGGTTTTGAAACGATTGGAGGGCATTGGAACATAGGAAGAAAAAAATTCCTGATTGGACCCTACCAAAATCGTAACGAACTACTGAGGCGAGGGGGGGGGAGGGGGGGGAGAAAGCGAAGTGTAATATAACCTGACACTTTAGTCAGTTTAGAACACTGTGAAAATTCACCTAGAGCCAAGAAGACAACCAGACCTTGCCATATTTAAGAATAGCAGCAGATTTCATTTACCAGACCGGATCTTCTTTGAGCATCTTGAGGACTTAGAGCCCAGGAAAACTCTACCATTTTAACACGGAAAACCGGAATCTGAGGAAACTGTAACACAAAGTCAAAGTAGGAACTTATTGCTAAATTAACAACACCCCAGACCACGTGTAAGAGGCATCGTCAAGCTGCATTAAGCTATTTATCCGAGCCAGCAGTCTGTGAGCCTAAAGATTGGCTCGGTCGTACCAACAGTGGGGACTATCTCTGGAACAAGTGAAGGTATAAGTCGCCTGAAGTCGACGCTAGACACCATAATCAGACGGGTCTTAGAGACGTGGGATCAGCTTGGTAGTTACTCCCTGACACTTCTTGGAACGCGCTAATAACATCACCCAGTGATGATAACTTTTTCGATAAGGAATTGTTCATTTTTATAACTGTTAAACCGTAACTGATTATTAAATTTGAAACTTATATAAAGACAAATCTAAAGTTGATTTAATCATTTTGAATGTACTACATCCGTATGTCTCAAATTTCTTAAATACAATCAAACAGAGCTATATATTAATAAGAGGTATCTCGCTGACTTAACTCAGCTGGGGGCTTGAGCGAGCTAACGAATTATAAGAAAACCATATCCTTCTCAAATGTTGACGGCAGATACTAGAGTTAACATTTGCTCAGCCTTATGCATCATTGTTCTCGCTTTTCAAAATATCTTGTGAACACTACCTTGAGGTGGAAGCATCTTTATCCTTCTATCTACATCTCTGCCAAGTGTAATCTTGTGCGAAGGTAGACATCTTTGAAGATCCACATTGGTTACTCTTGAGTTCTGGCCACTGTTGGACCACTACTGCAGAGCTAAGGGGAGACAACCCGTGACACAAAGAATAATAACACTGTAACCTACCAAGCATGTCGTAAAGGCGACAAAGGCGGGTTGGGCATTGGGCGGCTACCTCTATCCTGTGGAAACTTTCGAGCTACAAAAGTTCCCAAAAAAATATAGTCAATAAAACAAAAATAATTCAAAGACGTGGACAGCACAAAAACGACAACAAAGAAATGACAGTACAGACTTCTTTAACTGGGCGGTTACGTAGAATAGAAAGATTGAAATGGTGCGGCAAGATTACTAACGTGGAACCAACGACAAGAACCAGACAATTGCTAGTACAAGGTAGAACAAGATGTTAGAACTGGAGGCTAGCATTGGATAGGGTACGTACTGGGAAAACCAGTTGACAGCTTTAAAAGTCTGTCTTTATTCTGTAATTCGTAAGAGACGTGGGGAAAACAGAAAATACAATAAGTAGACCGGCAAGAACACACGAAATGCACAAAGGAGACATGAAATATGATGAGTGGATGGAACAAGACAGGAAGATAAAGGTAAAGGATCCCGTTACACGCCCATTGAGGCATATTGGGAATATGGTGTTAGGCCCATATTTTCATGACCATCGGCACACTAGCGGTGATGTGGTCAACATCAAGCCGGCCGCCTTAACCTTCCCAATTCATGAGGCTGGGTCGACCTCGGCGCCATTTCCGGTCTAAAAAATCCCACCTCCACTGGGGATCGAACCCATGGACCACCGAGCTAGGAAGCCAGTGCACTAACCACTGTACTACCACGGCTCCTCGAGACAGGAAGGATTGTCATTAATTTGTTGAAGGCTTATGCTCTCCAGGAAGCTGAAGGGTTAAGAAGATTATTATTTTCTCGATGGTTTCCTTCCCTCCCCCCGCGCACACACACACACACACAAACGCATTTCTGTGAAGAAAAAATGTATATACTTTATTAATAATAAATATTGACAAGTTATTTGCTCAGGGTCACCATGGCCAGCGGGCCTCATGGGTGTCGGAGTGGCTAAAAGGTATGGTGTCTGCCTAATTCTAGAGGAACCGGGTTCGATTCCCAGTAGAGGGAATATAATTTATGGAAATTTTTTTCATAACCAGTGATCCTAATGATGTCATACTCTCCCCTAGTCTCGTGGGTAGTGAGATCGGATGACTAACCTTCTCGGATAAGGGCGTAAGAAATAGGAGGTCACGAGTGCAAGTTGCGCACGTTACAAATCCCACGACAATTGGAAATCGTAAAGAATAGGCCTTTCAGGAAGGCCGTTGCCCTGGCAATATTTAAAAATAAGAAACCTACCCAATACAGAAAATATTTATAGAATGTGTGCTTCCTATTACACACATTGTAATTCTCTCCGGTGCTATGGAGTTCGTGCACTGTGCTGAGATCCTCCTTGTGTGATCTAAGGTAGGAGATCGGAGCACTGATGGAGTTGTCCATGTGCAATGAAGAAAGTCCTTAAGAACCAAACCAAACGAAATACCAAACATGGAAACTAACTGCTTATTGAAATTAACTTGCATTGTATACCTTCCTTTTTCTCTCTAAAGATTTATGAACTGAAAAAAAAAAACTGCAGGATCAACCTTCACATTCACAATAATGTCACCTTACATTTACAATTTTTAAAGTCTGTTGTGTTTGTTATATTTTTTTGTGTCAGAAAAATCCACTTTTTATCCTAGGTTGCAGTTAAATTCAGTATTAATTGTTATCAATTTTACTGAACCTCTGTGATGACAATTATTTTAAATAATGTATTTATTTCCTAGTTCAAGCTTTAAAATTAAAAAAAAGTCTAAATCGTTGAATTATTTTTGTCACGGAGTACGGTACGAGCGGCGGATGAGGGGAAAGAGCGTGATAGTTTAAAAGAACAGAAGAGTACAGTGTGAGGCTGTAGCATGTTGCACAATTGCCTGGCTAATACAATACGACTTGAAATTAGGCCAAGGTACGAGATTTACAAGCTTCAAAAAGGCAGTACTGTTTTTTTTCGGTGGGTATGAGAAACCTAGCCAATCGCTTGTCAGGAATACATGCAAGACGATACTTGGGATGTATATTTACCAGCTGCAATATTTGCATGCAGGAAAGTCCCACATAACTCCACTGGAATGGCTCCAGCTACATTGTTGTCTGGAAGACCAATTAAAGGTCCACTGGAAGCATTGCTGCGGACATGGACTGATGAGAAGGCTGAGGAAACTGACATCCTCATATCAATATGTCATTGAGTTAACAACTCGATTGAAAACAGGTTGGAAACTGGCAAATGACAATTTGAGACAGGCCAAGAGAAAGCATGCTGCTTACTACAACAAAAAAGCAAAGGATAGGGAACTTGCTGTAGGAGAAAAAGTTCTACTTCTGTTGCCTAGCAGCAATAATAAACTGCAAATTGGATGGCAGGGACCATATGTCATTCTGGAGAAACTTTCCAGAACAAACTAAAAGATTGACAAGAAGGGAAAAGAGAAAGTGTACTGTAGCAAAGTTATTTTGCTGGGGAGGTTATGATGGTATCCTAAAAGAATGAAATCCGTGTCTGTATTAACCGTGTGAGGTCAAGCACATGTAGGCCCCTTACTCTATAAATGATGATGATGAATTATGTGCAGGGAACCTAACGCTACCTCCCTAGATCTCACACGGTCACAATTTTGGCTCTAGTGTCTGGTGTATGATGTACCTAGTGTCTAGGGGAGAAATGAAATGATGGTACTGTGGTAAAGTGGGATGTTATAAATATTTATAGGGGACTTAGTGTAATGACTGAGATCCACTGTGAAGGTATCTGTATCTAATAAGTGTGGTGTATTACAGATGACCTTACTTGCTACCACATTTATACCTCAGTCAGAATTATTCTGGAATATTGTGATGACTACGTTAAATGTCTAGGGTTATGAAAATGATGAAGTGTAAGTCACAACAACAACAGACAGATAAACAATTTAATTTATTCCACAACACTTTACAACACTGTGACACTCACACACATATAACACTCTATAAGACTATCTTAAATGAGTCAAGTGTAAAGTTTCAAATATATATGTAATAATTCTTTTCAATAATGGATATCCTGATTCAACTACACAGTGAACCAGGAATCACAATCAAATGTAATTACAATTAGTATGTACACAGTTTATAAATATAATCTTTGTATTGACATATTTTATTATTCTTATCCTATGTGTGTAAGTTGTGAAGTAGTAATATGAGGTAATACTGGTTTTGTTTTTCAAGCTAGGTTGTTGTTTGTCATCATGACTTCAAGTGTTTGATTATCGTGGAAATAGTATTGGGAAAAGTTCACAGTTCCTGTCATTTGAAACAATTTATTGTCCCTCTGTGTTTAATATAATGTCAATTTTTGAAAGGGGGGGGGGGGGGCACATAATGTTGAGCTACTCTGGCCACAGAAGCTTATCTTTCGTGATGGCGGCAGGAAAAAACTCCTCTGCTCGATTGCTTCCTGTGTTCTGGAGACACCTCACTGGTCGCTATCTGCACCAAGGAGTATGCTGTCAGCCTCTGGATTCAGCAAAACTCAGACCAGGTGCTGCTTCAATAACTTAGGACCACGGTCCCTGAAACAAGAAGGTTGTACCTCCTATTTCAGAACTAATTTATAATCTATTTCCACACTGAACACAATACATAACAAACACTGAGTTCAGAGCCGTAGGCCACTGCTAGCTTCATCTGAAACAATTTACACCAGTATACTCCTCCCTAATGGTTACTACGCCCCTGCAATTCCAGCATTAGTTCTTTCTAGTCAATAAGATAGGTGTCAGTGTACTGTTTGGCAATTCCATGCAGTTTTACTTTTCTCCGACACCTCCTGTTCAGGTTGGAGCAATATTTAGGCTTGGCCTCATGTTGGCTACTGAACCACACACATATACAGACATAAATTATCAATTCACATTCAATTTTCATTAAAAAGATATCGAATATGTCAAGCTTACCACAATTCATGGAAATAATACACAATTACGTTGACTGGCAATGAATATGGCACAAATTCCGATCTGCCTCTGTCCCAGACTTTTATTTAGAAAAATATGATCTGGTTCTCAACGCACTGTTTCTTAGTAAGTTTATTTTAAAATGTGGCACTGAACAGACGCTCCTAATTGACTATATTGGCGGGTCTAACCAATCGGGCCATGTTTACACAAGCTTTTCAAAAAATTTTACCCTTCTCACGTTTCCCCTAACAACCAAAATTAGTATTTGTAGTCCGACTAATCGTGTTTAGCCTTACATATCGTTCCCGCCAATCAAATAGGATGTAACATGGTGGCCTATTTCCCGTAAAATGGTGGTTTCAAAACATGCCACTGTGCGATTATTATTTGGTGTTGTCTGACACCCTCACTATTTTCTTTTGGCTATAATTTGTTAATTCCTAGACTATTTGCGTAACACTTAACATATTCTTTGTCAGCAAGTCCTAAGAAACCCAAATATATAAATTTAATGGGGCTAAGGGGCTGCGTTCAAAATATGCATTTTCTTCTAGGATAGTCGTGCTGTTACCACCTCCTCACTTCCAAACTTTAGGGTGTCTGCTGTACTGTCAGGCTTTCAAACGTAAACCAGTATAATGTCATGTTTCCCAATAAGCATTTTACAGGTTTTTAAACCTAACTCTTGTATGGGTAGTGTTTTTTATCACTGTCGATTTGAAAAAAAGTCAGTGCTTCTGGCCTTACGCTTGGGGTGGCATTAATTATATATCGCGAGACGCGTGTTAGTGTTGCATGCGTTCCTGCTTTCAGCCCTCACTCTCTTTCTATCCTAAGTCCATCTGTCCTTTCGTTTATGTTAACGTAGTGTATAAAATGAAATTAATGGAAGTATTAATTTAGGTCATTACGCAGTGTGCCTAGCTCAAGGTTTTCTTAGAAATACAGTACACGTTTTATTGTAGAAAGCGTGTATTGATGCAGTAGGCTTTACTATCAACGTGAAAGCGTGCCAATATGCAGACGAAGCAGAAAAAGGGGGATCTCGAGTACAGTCATTGTGACAGCACTGTTCTTTACCATTCTTCTTTCCCTTTTATTGAATTTATGTGTTAGGCTTTACATTTACCTTTTAATTTATATATGTGGATTTAGAATGTTTCATGACAGGTACACAACACAAAAACACTTTAATTTTCTATGAGGAAGTGAATAAAACCAGTGGTTAAGTTTTTCTTTAAAATGAATATTTTTTCTGTACAATTTAATCTGCCTGTCCAGTCATATCTTTTGGACAGGTCTTTGAAAATGAGGACAAGATAGTTTACAGAAAAGATCAACTAAAATATCTGGACTCTTTGTCCACTAACTATAAAGTTAATATATATATATATATATCTTTCCTGTTGGAATATTCACAGGTTACACTTTATTCATCTAAGAGGGAGAGTCACTGTGTATGAGGGGCTGTAGTTTCATCATACCCCATAAACTTCCTGAGTATGATTTGAAATATCAGTGTTTATTAAACGAAAGTGTCAGATATACCCAGATGCTTAACTCATCACCTGGGGTTCCTTGAAGAATGATAATACAGTATGAAGTTGCAGAAAATCTCGATCTCTCAAAATGCCCAAGCTCCTCCCGTTATCTTTTGACAGCATAAACAAATGGTCGGAGACTTGATGGCCTTATTCTCACTCAGCAGGTTTCCTGTTACCGGCTGGCAACAGGAAATAAAACCTCTGCAACAAAAGGACACCCTGGCCTTTTATATCTGATCACTTATTATATTTATTATTTTCCTACTGTGCTATGGGGTCAGCCTCGCGTGCATTACAGGTGCACTCGCCCCTAATTTTACATGACTCCCACCTTTGCTGTGACCACACCTCAGGTCCCTATGGCAGATACGCCACTGTACGTTTGCATAGTTTTCCTCAATAAAATAATGTGGAGTAACCACATTTCCTTTGATATGATTTTCTCTTCTTTTCTTTTTTAAAAATAAATGCTTCAGGCATGTTAAACAGTGTTCATGGAACACGGAGGCTTACTAATCATATTCTAATGCAATAATATTCAAACACAATTATGACCACATACATCAGTTAGATACAGTTCAATGTGAGGACCCAACAATGTCTGCTCCCGGCACGTCCTTCACTTTTCCCCTTAGCAGTATCTAACTTTGGCAGTGGGATTAAACATATGAATTCATAAAGCATTCTTACCACAAAATTTCAAGAAATATAAACAAATGACGCTGACTTGCAAAGAAGTGGCCTCAGTTTCTTCTGCACTATCCAGACTGTGAATACTTCTTTATTTAATTTTAAAATTAACACAGCTGATCTCAGCGTATTTGAATGAAAAGTTTTGTTCAACTGGCAATGAATAGTGAAAGCCTTTTGCTAATATTTATTAGCACTGGCCAATCGAAAGCTTGCGACTACCAGAATTCAAATGTAGTTTTTTTGAAAAAAAAAACAAAAATAATTCCAAACAAACTCTGCGTCTGGTAGTCGATTGGCCAGTCTGCCTTAGTTATGCCAATACAAAAAGATGTTTCGTTTTGGGATACATTTTCCTACCGCTCCCCTTTCCCCCTATACTCTTGTTACCCAAGCGAATTTGAATTTACCTCAATGCCTCCCTTCTAAGCTGCCGTCCCCACTAACGTTATGAAAAAACAAGCAGGAACAACAGTCTGTCTGGTCGCGCGTCCGTAGACATTTAGTATTTTCTCAATAACTTAGCTAATACTTGTACTACCATATTATTTAAAACACATTCTTGCTCAGTGGACTCTAAGCTATACTATCATATAATTTTTATGGTCAGTTTCATTATGGTTTAGATTTTCAATTTTGTCACCGGCAATCGTCAAATAAAAATTTTACACAAGACGGCCATCTCCCCCCTTTTCATCGCTAGCATGTATTTTCAAATAACTACTTGTTTTAGTGACGTCAGTAATACTACCGCGAGGAGGAAATAAAATTGTCTGCGTGTTTGCCTCTGTTGGCTTTGCCGCAGCGTGTATATACTATTAGTCTTGCGTGCAGAACGAAGCGGGTTTTGGCATGCGTTGGTAGCATTTTGCGTTAATGTATTACAGTCGTCTCATTATTGCTACTTAGAAAAAGTCCAAAAGACTACCAAATTTTGCGTTACTGTTGACAGATTACGTTACTTCAGACAGCAGTTTGGCGTTACATTTCTAACAAATCGTTAATTATTAGGCTAGGCTGCATTGTGTATGCAGCAGATCTGGCAAAATGTTAAATATTAGTAGTACGTTTTCGAAACCGAAACTAAAACGCGTGTTAGATTTTTACTGTGGGATCGTTCTATAGGCTTTAGCACTGCACAAAAGGCAGTGTTGCTGGCGTCGAAGATGTCAACCGTCAGACACAATCGGGCGGGTTTATTTATTATCATTTTATGACTAAAATCTTACTGAAATGAGCGATTATTCTCGCAGATTTTACTACATGTACCAAGTCAATCTTCTTAAAAATATTATGATATGGAGTCATCAGAAGTTGCACATATCATGACACTAGCCATTGCAACAGAAATGGAAAATGAACCTCTTTCCTCTATGGAATACCCAATGAAGGCTACAGAGAGTTATGATCAAGGGAATATTAGTGATCATTTAACTCCTGAGCAGAGGAGGCAAGTTCAAAAGGTGCTGGAAACCCATGCTGATGTGCTCACAGATAAGCCAGGTTGTACAAACTGTTAGAGTACGACATGAAGGTTACTGATCCTACTCCTGTATGTATGAAGGCTTACCCTATACCTTATGCAAAAGCACAGCACTAAGGGACGAGATCGATTATCTGTTGAAGGAGAAGATTATTTCAAAGTCAGAATCTCCTTACAGCTCAAGTGTAGTACTATTAAGGAAGCTTAGTGGAGAACACAGGTTGTGTATTGGTTACAGGAAGTTAAATGCTGTCACAGAAACTAAGGTGGATACATTATCTGACACCAACCAACTGTTCTCTACACTGAGTAAAGCTAGGTATTTTTCTAAAGTAGATCTAAGCAAGGGATACTACCAAATACCAGTGATACCAGAAATCAGGCACATGTTGGCATTCAGTACCACTGAAGGACATTATGAGTTCAAAGTACTGCCATTTGGATTGAAAAATGCAACAAGTGTATTTTCAAGAATGATGAGGAAACTGTTGGAACCTCTAAAAAATCCACACATTACTAACTTCATGGATGACATACTTGTTGCTACCAATATATTTGAGGAGCATGTAGAATCACTCCCCATGCTGTTTAACAGACTGAGATAAACTGATTGATGGCACGTCCAACCAAGTGTTATATAGGGTATAAAGAATTGGAATTCCTTGGTCACACTATTTCTAGAGGTCACATGTCTCCTGACCCAAAGAATATCGAGAAGACTCCCTGACAAAAAACTAAGAAGGATGTAAGGTCATGTGTGTCCTTATGTGGGTTTTACAAAAAGTACATACCCAACTTTAACTCTCTATGTGCACCGTTAACTGACCTAACTAAGAAAGGACAGCCTGATAACGTTCAGTGGAATGCTGAGTGTGAGAAAGCTTACACTGAGTTAAAGAATAAACTCACCAGCAAATCAATACTTGCATTACCTGATATCACTCAGGAATTTGTGTTAAGGACGGATGCTAGTAACATTGGCATAGGAGTAATTCTGTTACAAAAATCAAAAGCCCAGCCGGAAGAGCTTATACCAGTCGCCTACGCCAGTAGGAAACTAAATTCAGCAGAAATGAATTATTCTACGATAGAGAAAGAATGGGATTTTTTAAGCCGACACCAACTGGGATGGAACGAGAGAATGAACAGAATTAGCTATGCAATGCTGACAGTTATTAGCTGAAATAGATTTACAGCTTAAAAGGGGGAGGCTATGTAGCATGTTGCGCAATTGCTTGGCTAATACAATACGACTTGAAATTAGGCCAAGGTACGAGATATACAAGCTTCAAAAAGGCAGTACTTTTTTTTCGGTGTGTATGAGAAACCTAGCCAATCGCTGGTCAGGAATGCATTCAAAAGGTGCTGGAAACCCATGCTGGTGTGCTCACAGATAAGCCAGGTTGTACAAACTGTTAGAGTACGACATGAAGTTTACTGACCTTACTCCTATGTGTATGAAGGCTTACCCTATACCTTATGCAAAAGCACAGGCACTAAGGGAAGAGACTGATTATCTGTTGAAGGAGAAGATTATTTCAAAGTCAGAATCTCCGATCGATATTTCTTCGAGCAAGCATTATGAAGGACAGTTTCGAAAATATAGGTTAGGTTTAGGGCTGGTGTAAAAGAACGAAAGATCGGACATGGACGAGAAAGGTCTCATTTTAGAGAGGACACCCTTATCTATGTGCAGGTACAATGAAATTTGGAGGAATGAAGTAGTTATGAAGATTTTTACAAGAAAGAGTGTCAGATTATTGAAAAATCCTGTGGTTTTCTTGTTAAAAAATTCATTATAAAATAGTCAACACGACCGAAAATGGAAAACCACATATGGATATAAATATCAACTTACTGTGAATGGAAGAATATAACTATAAAGGCTTGAACAGGAAAAGTGTGATGCATGAGACCAGGGTTTGAAACCAATATAGTACAAAATCCCCCTGAGTTGAAAATTTTTTGGAACGTTAACCGAGTTGCGAGCCTTGTCTCTCGTACGTCGGAAAGCTTCCAATAAAAGGCGGTCACGCAGGATTCAAAATCACTTGTACAGCGAGAGACAGAAGGACGAAAGCTGGAGAGACGCTTGTCGGGGTTAATGCCATTGTCATTTGTAGCCAGGCAGCACTCGTACTCCACCAAAAGCCAGTCTTTACTGATCTTAATTAGATCCTGAAGAGGGTATGTAAATTTACCGTGTATAATAATACATTAATTATAACTTTTATTTCAGGATTTGTTAAATCGATATGTTATGAAAGTATCATGCATATTATTTGATTATTTTGGTATGACTGTTGAAGATATAACCTGAAATTATAACCACACAGAGCCTGAGTCCTTGTCAGGACTAACAACAGTCCTTTTCAGGACTTAATATAGTCCTAATCAGTTCATATGCACCCTGCCGTAAAGTCCTAGCGCTTTTCAGAACTGACTGATGAGGCAAAGGGAGCACGGGTGAATAAACCAGCATATAATATGTATATATTGATATATTTTATTATTTAGAAAAATGTTCCAAAGTGGACACCTGTCTTGTCACTGATCCATATATCATGCATTTCCACGCAGACACCTGAAAACACTATCATATCACCTACACTAAGATTGTGGTCTTATTTATCCACAATAGCCACATATCCTACACTATCTGCAGGTTCGTACTTCTCACCCAAAAGCAGGAGGTCACGGATTCTAGAAGTATTCGAAGATCAATGCTAGTCGCCCCAGCTTTGTCTGAATTGGTAGAAGCAAGACCTACCTGAAGCTGTGCATCTCATATTGAACATTTCAACTATCCTAGAAGTTGAGTGGTATATGTTGAAAATCGTGCATCCAAAAACAGTGATAGCAGTCAATAAGTGTTTAAGGATGAAAAGTTGCAGGATAGACATACAGTGAATAAGACAGCGAATAAGACAGTGAATAAGGTTATTAACCAACCATTGGGAAGATTCTACAAAGACATTTTTAGTATTAACTTGTTTGATTTTATTTGCTTCACTCACTGGATTTTTGTAAATAAATTCATCAACATTCACCCATAATCATTCACAAATATATAGATGTAAATAAAGAGGAGTATAATTGTAGTTCAACAGTTTTATTCATTCACTATTGTTGAAGTTGAGTTTGTTGACATTGCATTAACATCACAGATAGTTACATAGCGGAGGTGGCGCAGTAATGTCTGATTGTCTTTGAATAATTTTCAGCTTCAGATTCTTTCACAGCTGTGACTATCTAGTGATACCAGTGTACTTCTCTGTCACTCGGACCTCACACATTCAGGTGAGAATATTATTTCTACTCTAGCACTATCATCAACACTTATAAAACCTTCCGTCACAAAGGCCGTATAATATAAAAAAAGGAAAGGGACTTGAGGCTGAAAACTTAAGAAACTACTTGTCTATTCTCTACAGTGCCTTGATTAAATAAATAAATAAAAATATAATTTTTTTTTGGTAACAAGAGGAAAAAACAAACTTTGTGAGAGATTCACTTTGACATTATTTATAGAAATTCTTATCTTATTGTAATGTATTCATCATCCATCATCTCATTGAGGAGCATTTTCTGTCTGCAAAATCTCGCTAAACCTTCTCTCATCCTAAGTCATTTGCCCAAGGCGCTTTCATGTCTTCCAGATCCATTTCATGCCTGTCCCTAACTCCCTTATCCATGTATTTTCCCTTATCCATGTATTTTCTAGTGTAGCCTTTGCCAATCTAAACAACATATGGAGATCTTTCCAGTAGAGTAAAAAGGTAAAGGATCCCGTTACACGCCAATTGTCTTAGGCATATTGGGAATATGGTGTTAGGCCCATATTTTCTTGACCATCGGCACATTAAGGGTGACGTGGTCAACATCACGCCGGCCAACTTAACCTTCCCAGAGTTGCTCTGGTACCCAGTTGGGGCTGGGTCGACCCAGGAGCCGTGTGCGGCCTAAAAAATCCCACTTCATCTGGGGATCGAACCATAGACCACTGAGCTAGGAAGCCAGTGCACTAACCACTATGCCACCGCGGCTCCCGAGTAACCCCACTAAATATAATAAATATATGAGAGCTGCGCAATTTCTGCACTTCTGTACGGTGCAGAATGCTGGAGAGTAACAGAAAAAGAAATTTCCAAACAGTTCTCTTGCAACATAATCTGCTTAAGGAAATTTTTTCAAATGTTCTGGCCGAACACAAAGACCAGTGAAGAATTGCTGACTGGAAGCCACCAAGGATATAAGCACACCTTCATAGAGAGTGGAGGCTGGAATTGGGTTGGCCACATGCATAGAAAAGACCGTGGCAAACCATTGGGTGCTCAGTCTCCCTCAGCAAATGTCGAAAAGTATGAATGCTTATTGTTCCTGTTGCGCACTGTGTCACAGAACGTCTGAACATGCTCTTTTGTGTGATCTCTCGCATCTTCAATCCTACGGCAGTATCATTTCCTTTTCTTCATTTTTCTCACCAATCGCTTTTATTTGGCATAAATCATGCCTTTTCATTCATTATTTTGCTCTATGCTGGATCTAGTAGGGTGAAGTCTCTAACACTCTACTCCCCTGCGGATGTATCAGCTTTACACGCAGAATTGTTTATGTTCCGCAAGGTAAATGCGATAATACCAGGTAATTATACTGGTCATACGTTTATCTATTCTATCAGTCGGACCATCTTTTGAAACGCGTTGGTCCAACATTTGACCCCATGTGAAAAGCTGGTGACAATACGATCTCGTCCGATCGACATGAAAAGAACCCAAGATTGTCTGTCTGTGTTGCCGACGTCGGTGTCTGTTTGTCTGGCAGATTACACAGACGGTAGATGCGTTTATCGGTTTTAGTGGGACAATCCCTGCTGATTGTTACAGATAATCTGTCTGGGAAGACATCTTGGCGGAAGGCATTAGCCAGGATAGTGCACAGATTTGTTTGTGTGATATGCATAAAGATGCCGGCGGAAATATTACCGCATGATTTGAAAGAGGCCACGCGTTGGAATATTAAATGTAATATTTTAAAACACGTGGGGGATATTTTGAAATTTGACACCCCAACCCAGTGCTAAAGAGCTTACGATGGGATTAAAGTAAGAAGCCGGAATAAACTATGGATCCTATTGGAACATCCAACGGAAGCACCATCTGTGATGAGTACTGAGAACTACATATATAATGAAGGGAAATCAGAGACACAGAACAGAGAGACTGCAGCGCACGGGATTTGAGCGACTCCCAGAAGCCAGAGAGACATCGGACCTAGAATTCCTATATTATAAGTGACAGATCGAAGTATTTGGGAAACTTAAAACCTTAACAAGTAAGCCCGCCTTTATAAATACAGAGACTGAACATCATAAGGGACCAGGACTTTAAAGACGAAGACTGGTAACCTAGGAATTGGATCACCCGTCATAAGATAAACTTTCTCAGATTCACTTTCGCAGATTCACCTATCATAAAAGGGATTCAAAATTGCCAGACCAAGTGGTTCGAGAGAATATAACCTAAATTTCTCGTGTTCATTCTACCCTGCGCGAGGAGATTGTGTATTCCCAAAAATTTGGGGTAATTGTAAAAATTATTTTACAAATGCATGTTTTCTTGCTAAGTGGTTATATATGAAGCTGGCAACCTCAACATATGAAACTAGTATATTCATAAACCACTACAGCAAGCGCTGGTGATTTCTTCAGGCCAGTCGTGCAGAAAACCGACAGCAGAGGTGACCCCAGACTCCGAATGTAGCAGTGATGACTGATGATTACATCACATGTGCCTAAAATGTATTCTATTTTGTGAGATATATGCACTTAGTTAATTGTAACTCAGGCAACTCATTATTCGCGCTGTCCAGACACATTTTCCCAGTTAATACCCAGAGGAATATGGTGAATTGTATTCATCTTCCCTGAGCTACACTGTCTACTCGAGAATTTAATTCTTCTGAGAGATTAACATTGGTGGGTGGACAGCGAGAATGCGCCTGTTAATCGGCAGTCCACAAATGTACTTAGCAGAGGCATTTGTTTTCCTATTTTTCCAAAAGATCGTGGTGACAAGCTATCAGACGGTTCAAGGTACTGAAGTTACTATGCCACTAATGTGAGAGAAGTACACTCATCACCAAGAAGTGACGAAAACCACAGCTGCAGGACTCCTTTATATCAGTTAAGTGCTTATAAAAAGGCACCAGCAAAAATGGACATTATTTTCTGACTATATCCTCAGCCTAAATCTCTGTGAAGAGAAAATTGTATTCCAATATAAAAGTCACCAGCAATTTGTTTATTTTAAACTGTTAATACTAAATGATTATTAAATTTGTTACATGTTATTTTAAAACTAAACATATATATATATATATATATATATATATATATATATATATATATATATATATATATATATATATATATATATATATATATATATATATATATATATATATATATATATAGACGTCTAGACTTATATTTACTTCTAAACAGAGCTATACCATTATAAGAGGAAATTCGCTGAATTAACTCAGCTGGGGGCTTGAACGGGCTAAAAACCATTGCTTAAACACTTCACAAAAGGCGACGGACATATATAAGTTAACAAATGTTCAGCGCTAAGCAGCATTGCTCTTGACTTCTGAATTATCTTGTGGCAGCTCCTGTAAGGTAGAAGCGTCATTAACCTTCTATCTACATCTCTGCCAAAAGCAATCTTGTGCGAAGGTACACACCTTTGACGACCAAGTTTAGATACTCTTGAGTGTTGGCCACTGTTGGACCCCTACTGCAAAGCAGGGGAGGCAATCCGTGACACACTGGTTGTATACACGCCGGAAGCGTCCTCTCAAACGTCCATCCCTGCTGGTCTTACGTTTGATGCCTAATTCCAGCAGTCTTAGCCTTGATGATTTATCGATTGTAGTTTCAAACTCTAAGAGGCGATCATGAATTGCCTTCAGTATTTCTCTCTTATCCATGTTCATGTCCCTTCTATGGGTGCTCTTGCAGCGAGTCTGTCAGCTCTTTCATTGCCGCGTAACTCTGCATGACCAGGACAGTAGATCCATATCAGTTCTGGAAGATTCGATGCTTCTATGGAGGTTTTCCATTCATGTCGAAGCCATCCATTTTGGACCTTTCGAAGCATGGATTGTGAGTCTGTTCAGAAAGAAATAGCAGAAAGTGTGCCGCGATGATTAAAAAACATGTTTTTTAGTTAAGGATGCCCAAAGGTGGAAAAGTATCTAATTTACAATTCACGCCGATGACAACAAGAGAAGACTATTTGTGCAACATCAGATACTAAGCTCAAGAATGCAATCGTCTTGTAGAGCCATTTAATAGTTTTCCTTTTTTCTTATAAAATGTGTCATTTTCTTTAGCCTTTCTATAATCTTCTGTTGCTCACATTTAAGAATAATCATTAGCTACGATTTTTTATTCTTCGAGGGCAGCCATTTTTCTTCCGTGTACAGTGCTAGAAAATCGATGCAAGGCAATGAAAGGCCACTTTAAAAAGTGCCAATTTTGAGAACGTTTCTTGCGTGAGACATTTCTCTGGGGAGAATTTCCTTGGCGATAAGAAATGAACAAGAAACATTGACCTGCAATGAAACACGTGACATTGTGTTTGCCAATGATATGAGTTTTTTTTTTTTTTCGTTTTTTTTTTCATGACACGATGTGAAAAGGTGCATCCGAATTCTAAAACTTAAAATCATGCAATAGCGTCCGATTGGCTAAGCAGTTAGAGCGCGTGCTTCTAGCAGCAAAGTTATGGAGTACCAGGAGCGAAAACTGGAAGTCTAACACTCCAGCCTACATAGCTGTAAATGGGTACCTGATTCTGTTTTTGAATTAGGGAAGACTAAGGCAGCAAGGAAGCGAATTGGTCAACCCACCTCATAAAAGCTGGACTTAGTAAAGTGAAGTCTCTTACATTTTATTCCCCTACGGCAGTATCCACTATGTGACAACCTTTACCTTTGTAATGGTACAGCATAATACTCATCGTTTTCTGACATCTTGTAACAAACATATGAGGTCAGATCAAGAGCCCCTTTCACACCTGAGATTTGATTGAATGGATCCCAAACATTTTCTGTCTCCTGCATTGATGGTAGACTCTAAGACTGGCCTCTGACCACTTTTTGATATTTTCTTATTACTTATAACAATGTTGTCTTTCTGCCAGAGGTGGATCTACTATGAAGCTTGAGCTTCAGGGCCCCCAATCCTAGTTTTCTCAATACTTAGTTTCTTTCTGGTCTCCCAACCCTTGTTTTTTTGGATAAAAATTCAAGCTTCAAGGCCCCAAAATGTAGATCCGCCACTGCCTTCTGCATCTCAAGTTTCCTTTCACGTTTGTATTAAGCTGGCTGTTGTGTCTTTTGTATATTGTTCATAATATTTTCATCTCTTTCATTAAGTATCGTTTCATTAATTTTTAAAGTACATGCTCGTTAATTTGCTTCTGTGTCTATGAAATACGCCCAGTTGTTACTTACATCCTCATTTGAAGCGCACGTAAGTTCTTTCTTTCAGCTGTCTTCATCAGCGTACACTATTACGGTATATATATATATATATATATATATATATATATATATATATATATATATATATATATATATATATATATATATATATATATATATATATATATATATATATATATATATATATATATATATATATATATATATATATATATATATATATATATATATATATATATATATATATATATATATATATATATATATATATATATATATATATATATATATATATATATATATATATATATATATACTGTTATATGCGAACACATACACATGCGTATTTATAGACATAGAAAGAATAGGATATTCTCACGGATGTCGTACAAGGCAGTTAATATAAGTTTGTGGGTACGGCTGGCAACCTCATGCCGTAAAATAAATTGCCACAGAACCTAGTACATATCTTACGACATGCAGTTTTACTATTCTTTGCACCCCTTTCGGGCCCCGGGAACGCACAAGTGTGAGGAAAAAGAATGGCTATATCAGAATATTGTATAAATGACTTCATGAAAATTCATAAGTATCGCTAGTTCTAAGCATTATGTAAACCTAATTGCCACAGAAAACCACCGCGACAAGAGCGTATGAATACTTGATGTAGGCTGCCTGTAAGGGGACCGGCTACAGTGAAGTCTCCATGTTTCTTAAGGAGCGCAAGGGAACATGATGATGATGATACATCTGATGTGTGATATCATAATACTACAGGACAAAAGTTAAGGGCCGCCATTCAGTTTAGACAAGGTTTATATAATTGATTGGCAAACTGTAAAGACAAGTGAAAATATCATTAAAACTGAGCTCAGAGAACTGTGTATACATTTCTGTGTGCACTAGGTTAATTTTTTTTTAAATGTCCCAAAACTGGGTCACTTTAACCCGCACGTGAAAATTGCTATTGTTGCTGCAAAAAACTCGTCGTTTTTGCAACACGCCCCACTAGTTCAAAATGTGAAAAAGTGAGTTGAATTTGAATGCACGTGTAAAATGATCATCGGTAAAGAGTGTTCACCGTTGGTATGCAATAAATCAGTATGACAAGTGGTCGAAATGATCACTGCATTAGCCATGCCACCAAGGAGAAGTCTCAGCAGTGTAGACCGTGGTCGAGCCATGGCATGGATTCAGGATGGCCAATCTGTTCGTCATGTTGCAAGACGTTTAGTAGTGTCCCACTCTACCATTCAGAGACTTCTTGAGAGATTTCAAGCTACCGGACATTTGGAAAATCGACCCTGCTCAGGAAGAATTATATAAACCTTGTCTAAACTGAATGGCGGCCCTTAACTTTTGTCCAGTAGTATATATAAATGTATATAAATGAAATAAAATATTTAATATGTGTTTTATTGAAACCCGGAGATAATATTAAAAAGTATGTTTTTCCATACGTTGTCTGCGTTAATTTAACTCGAACAAAAAAAAAAAAACCCATTCAAGCGAGTGGAAAGCTACTGTTTCCAGCTTTAAAATTAATTTCAAGTGATCTGCGCTGGGCTATGCCAGACGATCTGATTGCTGAAACACTTGTTCAAAAAAATAAAATATGAATGATTGAATGATTCTAGCTAAAGCGGTATTTAAACTGCTTGACAATTCTTGAATAAATCAAGCTTTTTTTTCAGAGTTATATAGCGAACTTTTGAACACAAAAAAAAAAAAAAAAAAAAAAAGAGTACGGAGCAGAGTTGGAGCAATCCCTATAGATGCCGGAGCGAAGCAATTCAAAAATTGTATTGCTCCAAATCCTTGGTTCTAAATTTATGTCTCGAGTTAATACTGCTCTGTGCACAATTTGTTGTCGTTTATCTGTTGTTGTAGTTGAAATGGCGAATTTTGTAATGGTCTTGGACGTAGACAGCAGCAGACTTCGTTTTTTAGGCAGAATGGTTAGACGGTTAGATTTTCGAGGCAAGTGGACCGGGTGCGAAATCAGGTCGATTCTTGCTTTCTACCAGGGTGTAAAAAAATAGGTACCGGATTCTGTTCTTAAGTTATGGACCACAAAGACAACGAGGAGGGGAATAGGTGACCCCATCTCATAAATCTGAAATGTAGTATAAGTGGCGTCTCTCTGACACTTCACTCCTCTCTGGCAGTGTCAGCATTAAGACTAGTGTTACATCTCTTTTTGCTGACCGCAATGTATTCATTATTTTGAAACGCTGCTATGCTCAACAAGAGGGTGGCTAGAAAAGAATGTCGTGAAATGAGTGTATGGTTCGTGTTGTTATGACCGTGAGCGAGATTTGGGTAAGTCCGTGTGAAGAACGCAGGTCGTGAACAGGTCTGAAAGTATTGTAAGATTTTGGGCAGTTCACTTTTGGAAGTGTATCCATCCGGAATGGCTGCGTTTAATGTATATTTTTCCTGATTTTCTTATGTCCACCAGTGTGTCTGCATACACGGAAGATGTTGATTCATATGTATGCCAGCTGTTTATTTTGAACCAGGAAGTATTTTAACGAAGTTGTACGGTTGAGTAATAGATAATCATATCGCGGACCATTGTCAGACAGACTGTAAGAAGATGTGACGAAAGCACCGACACTGCTGTGTTTATGCAGACACGAACATTAATGGCCATGTATGGTTCGCCTTTTAAACTATATGATCATGAATATTTCATCGTGATGGAGTCACGTAGTGTATGTACTTGTCAATAAAATATATAAACTGTCAGCAGTATTCATTTGACATTATTTCGACCAGTTGATATTTGTAGTTTCCATTTGATAGATGAATTAACATTCCCCTAGAGATATAACTTGACCACACTTCTACCAGCTTCACAAACATGCATAATTGAAACGCAACATATAAATAGTATGCCAAGCCAATGGATTTGAGTTGAACAACTTCAGCTACAACTCATTATTAACACATTTTATCGGCACCCCCACAGCTCTTTTTGTTATGCCTATTCAGGGAAAATGAACTACTACAAGTACAGCATTTAATCGGCATTTCTACACGTATTTTAAGTATTACCTAGTCGATAGATTTTTGTCACCTTTTATGGTCTCAAAATTTATCAATTTCAAGTGTTAATATAACTGCTACAGTATCGGAGTGAATAGACAAATGTACGAACATTTTGCATCGTCTGCTAATTTGCATAACTGACGTCACGAGCAAATTCACAGTCGTCCTTGTCGACTTCAACAAAGTTGTGCTACAAATTGAAAGGAACATTTTTATGCGTATATCATGATTTGTATACCAGATACCTCAATGCATCGTTGATGTCCAGCATCTGGCCTTATTGCAGAACGTTTCTATATTATTTCTCAAGAACTGTATGAATCCTGAAGTTCGTATTCTCCACGTTTCAAGTTCTACTCGGCAAGCAGTAAAAATGGCCAGTCTTCAAGCAACAGTGCCTTAGCTAGGAGAGTAGTCTACCACGTTTCTTGTCAACGAAAGGAGCCACTGTCGTATATTCCCACCTTGATGCGTCGGCTCATGGGGAGAACATAAATACGATATGTTTTGTGGCATAAGTTCTTCCTATATTTTACGTGGTAGAGCTCTTTCTTTATGTCTACATGTGTTTTATGTGTCTACGTTTCTATATTTCGTAGTTTTGGGAAATACCTCTTCGGACGGTCTCAAAATCAAATCTGTAGGGCCAGCATATAATTCTTTCATAGTGAGGTCCGGCGATGTGACAAAACGTTTGTACATGTACTTTTGAGCCCCTCTCTCACTCCTTCATCAGCTTTTTACTTGGCATATTTTATGCACTTTCATTAATTGTTTTGCTGTGACCACTCCCAGACTTGTTTACGTTTCGCCAGGTGAACCGTAACAATACTAGGTTAATTAGACCGGGCAGAGGATAATACTTTTATCACGTAAGTCGCCTAGCCACCTTTGATAGAGGCGATCTGCGTTTGTACAATATGGTCTCGTACGATCGATGAAAAGAAAGCCGTCTGAGGGACGGGAAAAGACACTGGTGATAAGTAGATAATCGCTTCCGCGGGGCCATCCCTGTGTAATTATTACAGATGACCAGGCAGAGGAGACAATCTGGGCGGAAGTATTACAGCATTGTTAGAAAGAGGTCACGCGATGGAATTTTTAGATGTAATATTTTAAAATACGCGGGGGTATTATGATTTAAATACCCCAACCCAGATAGTGCTAAAGAGCTTTCGATTTGTTTGATTCGAGAGACGGAATAGACATTGACTTTCATTGGAAAATTTGTCAGAATTACAATCTGCTATTTTGAACTGAGAATTGGAAATATAATCTAGCGAAATCGGAGTCACAGATCAGACTGCATCGCCCCGTCAAGCTAGCAATTCACCAGAGCCAGAAAGAGAAGGAGCGGACAAAGGATTCCAAAATTATAAGTGACAGATCGAAGTATTTGGGCAACTTTAAAACTTACAAGTAAACCCTCATATTTAAATACAGAGACTGGAAACTTAAAGGACCAAGATCGAAGTATTTGGGCAACTTTAAAACTTAAAAAAGTAAACCCGCGTTTTAAATACAAAGACTGGAGACCTAAAGAATCAGATCACCCGTCATAAGAGAAATATAAAATTTCCAGACCAAGTGATTTGGAAGCATCTAACCTAAGTTGCTAGTGTCCATTCTAAACTGTGCCAGGAGATTGTGTTCCCAAAAGTTTCTTTGGGGTAAGTGTAAACATTTATTTTACAAATGTGATTTTGGCATGTTTTTCTTGCTAAGTGGTTATATATATATGAGGATGGCGAACTCAACATATGAAAACAGTATATTCATAAACCACCACAGCAGGCGCTGGTAATTTCGTCTTGCTAGTCGTATAGACAACCGACAGCAGAGGTGACCCCATACTCCGACTGGAGCAGTAATGAGTGATGATTACATTACAAGTGCCTCAAGTGTTTCATATCATTTTGTGAGATATATGTACCTTGTTAATTGTAATTCATGCAAATCATTGCCTTCGCGCTGTACATGCACATATTTTCCCAGTTTAATACCCAGAAGAATATTGGTGATTTGTCATTATCTTCCATGAGTTACGCAGTGTATACTCAAAAGAATATAAGCAAACATTGGTGGGTGGACAGCGAGACAATGCGCCTGTTAATTTGCAGCCCACAGATGCACTTAGCAGAGGCATTAGTTCTTTTTATTTTTGTCTAAAGTTCGTGGAACGAATCTATCAGACAGTGCGTGATACGTAGCGGAAAGACGAAAGTTCTACGCTAAAAGCAGGGAATCAACACTAACCACCTAAATTGGACAAGTTGTGTGAAGAAGTACCTTCATCACAGAATGATGCACGACCGCAGTAGTCATCGATTCTAAGCTAAGTGCTTACTAAAAAGCAACATCAAAGAACTTAAACATTCCTCTATCAAGTCTCAATGAAGATAAAACTTTCATCTAAAATTCCCCATCGTTTCATCACTATTTTAACCTGTTAAAACTAATTGATTATTAAATTTGTTACAAGTTATTTTAAAACATAACAATCATATTTGATTCAGTTATTATAAGTGTGAAAGCAAACGAATGAGCAAGACTCTTTATTATATATATACATTTAGACATTTATTTACATATATAGAGCTAATTTTTAGAAAAGAATGTCGCTGGATTTACACCAGCTGGGGGCTTGAACGGGCTAAAACCATTGGTTATTTATTCACAAAAGGCGACGGATCAAATATAAGTTAACAATTGCCCTGCCAATGCAGCATTGTTCTTGACTTCTGAATTATCTTGTGCAACTCCCTGGGGATAGAAGAGTCATTACCCTTCTATCTACAACTCTGCCAAGAGCAATCTTGTGCAAAGGTAGACACCTTTGAAGACCCATATCAGATAATCTTTAGTGTTGGCCACTGCTGGTGGACTACTACTGCAGAGCTAAGGGCAGACAATCCGTGACAGACAAACAAGGCTGTAAAGTATAGCGTTCACTTTGAATTTATTATATCCAATTTCTGTCCTAGTTGTGCAGTCATGTTTTTCAGTGTAGTTTGTGATTATTGACAACTATTATTATAATTTTTTTCTCAACATTGCTGTTCGTATATTGTTCGCCTAATCTGACTATCCCTTATTTATTACATATATTAGTGTTGTCCTGTGTCATTGTCTCGTTATTTGTGTAGTGGTAACGATTATTTTATTTTCATAACATTTATATTATTTATCTTTCATTATCTACTTTTCTTTGCTCCAATTATTGTCGAATACTGTCTTTGTTTGTACTGTTCGTACTCCACTCTTTGTGATGATTTCATGATACTTCCGCTTGATTACATACTAATATTATATTTATCTACTATGAATCTATAAGTTCTAAAGGAGAACGATATGTTGGTACCACAAAGCCATTGTAGATAATTATTGATATTTGGGGTTCAAGGAACCTGGAATGCATTGCTGTTGATTTAGTAACAGTGCACATATTTGAATATTCATATATTTGAGATTACAACTCAGAGAAGTACACATTAATTGTACGACATGTCTACCTTAGAATATTTTATCAAATTAGAAAAAAATCTCTGGGAAAGGAAGGACAGGTCCTGGAAGAGTTTGCTCTCACTCAATTGCGTACCGTGGAAGAAAAAGAAGAAAAAAGAGATTAGATGATATTGCTAGAGAGGAGGGGGCACATAATAGAGAAATGGCAGCTATGGAGCTTGAGAAATTACGACTACAGCAACAAGATGAACTTAATAATCATGAGAATTGTGGTTCTGTCAAGAAAGTTTCGCATACCAAATTTTTCACCAGGTTTAGATGATATTTCTTGTTTTTTTTACACCGTTTCGAAATATTATGCATGGAATTTAACATTCTTAGAGCTTCATGGGCAATTCGTTTAGAATCTTACTTGACAGGTGAGTCGCTAACAGCTGTCTACACTTTGAACGATGAGAATAGAAAGAATTATGACGCTGTCAGAGCACTCTTGTTAAAAAAATATCATTTGGATAAAGAAAGCTATCGACAACGTCTGAAAAAACTAATACCAGAGACTAGCAAAGATTTTGGAGAACTTATCTCATCAATTAAGATGTGTTTCAATCGATGGGTTGAACTGGCAAAAATCGATCGCACTTTTGCGGGATTACTGGATCTAGTGCTAAGGGACAAGGAGTTATCATCTATAAGTCCAGATTTACTCGCCTACCTTCACGAACGCAAACCTGATTCTCTTACAACTATGGAATCATTTGGACGCCAGTTTATAACGGCTCACCCAGGTAAGACAGTTAGTAACACTAGTGTCAAGGAGGCTCTACCTGTGTGTTCTGCTCGTACCATGCAAAAGAGTAATATTAGATCTCGGACTCGAAGTTTGGATAGAAATTTCGATCGAAATACTGGATCATTTCGAGGACGCTTTAACTTTATGCGCCGACAATCTCCACACTGGCGTGATTTTCGCCGTTATCATGATGGTGGATCACCACGACATAATTACGGTCGCACCAATAACTCTTGGCGTCGGTATGATACCTCGTATCATAATGGAGGCAACAGAAATCATTAACAGGACCAAAACACTGATACTCCTCAGTAACTACATTGTCCTGTATGTACATGTCGTAAATATTCTAACAATCCACAAAATGGAAGAAACAATTGAAGAAACTTCCAGGGCAATGACTATTTTAATAGTTTACGTAGCGTGGAACGCACACATGCGAATGCATGTCAAAATAATAATTAGAATGTTGTAAACCAGTGACAATAATACAAACCATGCTAATTCATGCAGTGTAGATTTGTACAATGAAGTACGTTGCACGGAATGCGATACTCATTTTCAGTCAGATGTAACTTCAAGATTGTTGTGAGGTCATCCTTTACCTGCACTGGCAGTACATAACGGCACATGTTCTTTGACTTTCAACAAAGGTTTTCTCAATAACAGACTTGTTTCAGTCTTGAGGGATACCGGTTGAACCGCTATAGGTGTTAGAAAGCTATTAATTGATCCATCTTGTTTCACAGGTAAAAAAGTTAAGTGCATTACTTTCGGGGGTACAATTGAGTACTACCCCATGGCGGATGTTTTTATTGATACACCTTTTTTCACAGGAAAGGTTAGAGTTTGTGCGCTCAATCAACCAATTTCGGATTTGGTTCTGGGTAACATTACAGGCATAAAGGATTGTTCAAACCAGGACATCTATGAGTGGGAACGTCATCATATGTTATCTACAAATGCTGTCACCACTAGAGCACAACATAATTCTCAGATAAAGAATGAGAATTTGATGAATGATGATGAAAAGCAGCTTGCTTTGGTTAGTACAGTCTCATTTATTGCTGTACAAAAAGCAAATACATTGACAGAACTTTTTCATTTGGCAACGACAGGTAATATTAAATGTACAAAAAGATCGTGATATTGGTTCCAAACTGAAAAGGGCATCTTGATCCGTAACTTTGACGATTTCACATCAGTACGTAAGCAAATAATTGTGATCACACAACTTATAGACCTTTGGTCTTGAGGCAAGCCCATGATGCAAATTGCGCTGGTCATATAGGTATTGCAAGAACAAAATATAGGATGTTAGCTCATTTTTACTGGCTTTGCATCAATAAGGACAGTAAGATATTTTGTCGCTCTTGTGTTACATGTCAGCAAGTGGCCCGTAAAGGTGCTTTCCATATAGCACATATTCAGGTCACAGATGTCTCTGTGCGCCCCTTTTGTAAAAATGGCAGTCGACATTATTGGTTCTCTATCAGTCGCTTCAGCTAGAGGCAACAACTATGTCCTAACTAGCATTGACATGTGCATACGTTGGCCTGAAGCTATTCCTTTGAAAATATTGCAACCAAGGATGTAGCAGATGCATTTTTTCTCATTTTTTTGTCGTTTGGTATTTCCAGATGAGATATTATCTGGTATGGGTACGCAATTTGTCTCTGAGGCAATGTCTAAGGTGATGAACGTATTTGCTATTGATAGATCTCTAAGTGCGATCTACCACCCGATGTCGAACGGCATGGTAGAGCGCCTAAATTCCACATTAAAGCAACTGCTAGGCAAGGTAACAGATAAGCATCCACAGGATTGGGATAGATTATTACCCGCAGTGCTGTTTGCTTATCGGGAGGTGCCGAATGAGCAAACAGGATTTTCACCATTAGAATTGATTTTTTGGTGCAAAACCACGAGGACCCATGTCCATTTAAAAACAATTATTGCTAGGCTCAGAAAATGATCCCGATGTGCAATCTTCATATCAGTACGTAGTGAATCTTAGAGAAAGGTTGATTGACGCATGTCAATTGGCTACGGAATCATCGGAATTTGCTAAAGAAAAAGCACGACTATTTTACAACCAGCATAGGAAGTTACAAACATTTGCACCCGGAGATGAGGTCTAGGTTCTATTACCAAAAAGAGAAAATCATTTATTAATCTCTTGGAGTGGCCCACACAAGGTCATCTCGAAAAGAACAGATGTGGATTATGTCATAGATGTGAAAGGGAAAAATAAAACTTTCCACATAAATATGCTACACAAATTTCATTCCAGACCTGGTAATCTTCAACTAGTCTGTGATTCTATTGACAAACCCATCGGTCGTCTTGCTTCTATCGCTGTTATTAACGAAGAAAAAACTTCTTTCCATGATGTTCCTTTATACTTCCCACTCACACCTCTTCAGTCTACAGAATCACGAAAAGATGTTTTCATATGCACTAATCTTTCTTTTGATCGTCAAGATCAAGTCCAGAGTCTTTTACATTCTTTTCCAGATGTACTCACTGACATCCCTGGACCTACGGATTTCATTTCTCATGATATTAAACTAAATGATGATCAGCCTATTAGACTACGACCATATCCAATTCCATTGCACTTTCGTAATCAAGTGGAAAAAGAACTTGACTACATGCTCCGGCTTATCATTATATCTCCTTCTAATTCACCCTATGCTTTTCCAATGGTCATCATTAGAAAGACGGATAAGTCAGTTAGAATTTGCTTTGACTTTCGTCGACTTTATAGTATTACAATTACTGATGCAACACCTAGAGGTCTTGTGACAGTAAGGACTGTTACGTCGGATTTACACTAAGGTGCTGCCACTTAATTATAGTTAGGGTAAGAATACTTAGCAAGATGTAACACTAAGTATTTGAGCGTGTCTAGTTAGTGTAATAACACTAGTCACAAATCCTATGAGTGATTTAATTAAAGGTTAAGAAATGACGTCATCGAACTTGGGGTAGAATTGCCCAGTAGTTAGGACGGAAGTGATGGTTTGAGAGAAGGGGGTTAAGTGAGTTGTTTTTGGACACGAGACGAGCGAGACAGTGATTTTTTGGGTTTGGACCATCTTGTAAGTTGGAGGGCTGTGTAATATTTCATGGGATGATTGGTTTGTATACCACAGAAGCACATGTATTTATGAATTATTATGAAGTTGTCAGAGTGTGCAGACACTAAATAAAGGTATACATTCATATTTAGTACAGCTTGAACTTATTTCCTGAACGTCAGTAGGAAGTGTCGTTTGTTTACATCAGGTAATAGAGAAAAGAATATTACCATATTTTCGACGATCTTACAGTCTGAAACATAAACACAGTTACGAGTTTCCAAAAGAACCACCTGGGTTATGTTCCAATTCCTATTCTGTAATCACCATCTCTGGCAGTCGCCAGTAAAACAACAGATGAACATTGATAAAAGATTCCACCCATTTCTCACCCTGTCACACTAGACTTGATTTGTCGCCGTGACCTAGCCCGGTCACATCTAACTTGATTTGGTGCCGTTCCCGTCCACTCTCCCGGCCACAGTCTGTTTCAGTGGAACTACATGTGCTTTGGCTTGGTAAATGCGCCAGCTACTTTTGTTCAAATGATGAGGATGATTTTGTCCAATAGAGCTGATATCATCACCTACGTTGATAATATATGTCTATATCACAATTCTTGGGATGAACATATTGCTAGTCTCATGTCATTGCTTCAAACACTTCGGTTACGCAATCTCACAGCAAAACTTCAAAAATTCAGAAAGGTTTTCGAGAAATTTCCTTCTTGGAACACATAGTCGTTCACAGCTGTCTTAAACCTGAGGACACAACTGTGTCTCGTATCCCAAATCTCTCTATACCTACACCTAAGAAACAAGTTCGCAGACTTCTTGGCCTACTTAACTTCTATCATAAGTTTATACCAAATGTTTCGTCCATCACTTCAGTTTTGTCTTCGCTAACTAGAAAGCGCTCTCCTAGTAAAATCCAATGGAATGCAGACTGCGACAAAGCATTACACCACATTAAAATATGTTCTTGTAACGCACCTATTTTGAGATTACCTAACATGCGTTTACCTTTTATTCTCAGAACTGACGCATCTTTGGAGGGAATCGGCTGTTGTTTGATGCAGCACTTTGACGGAGCTATTTATCCAGTTTTCTATGTCAGCAGAAAACTGAGCACGACAGAATCCGAATACCCCATCATCGAAAGAGAACTGTTTGCAATTGTGTAGAGCATGACTAAGCTTCAGCGGTATTTGCTGGGAGCACATTTTGTCCTGCAAACTCACCAAAAATCTCTGACGTATTTGCAAACTTCCAAATGTCCAAGCCAACGTGTAGCCAGATATGCTATTCTTTTACAATCTTACGACTAAACCATTCTACCTATTAACAGTAACAGGAATGTTTTGGCAGACACTCTGTCAAGATGTTTTCATACATGATTACTATTATTAACTTTGCAAAGACTTGATACACGGAGTGATTGTTGCACTGATTGTGAACTTATGAACTTTACTTTTTCAGCACAATGCTAATTAAAAGGTTGTTAATTGTGAAACTCTAAATTCCTGGAATAACAATTATTATCATTCATGGATTGTTTTTATTTACGTACCAGTGAACATCTCGTTAAATTATGTGACTTTAACAGTAATTTTCTTGAATAGATTATATTATGTCTTTTACTACACTTAGGTTAATACTGACATATTTGATATTTGATTATCATTACTACATATGACTTCGAACATTGACATGACGATACATTATCTGACTTATACTGTCACGCGTTGTTTCGGTGGTACATTTTTGGCTGTCCTTCAGAAAACCGTTGATTTTCTCTTGAGGAGAGGGGATGTTAATGTTACACCTCTTTCTGTACATGGCAATGTATTCATTATTTTGAAACGCTGCGGTGCTCAACAAGAGGGTGGCTAAAATAGAATGTCGTGAAATGAGTGTATGCTTTGTGTTGTTATGACCGTAAGCGAGATTTGGGTAAGTCCGTGAAGAACGCACATCGTGAACAGGTCTGAAAGTATTGTAAGATTTTGGGCAGTTCACATTTGGACGTGTATCCAGCCGGAATGGCTGCATTTAATGTGTATTTTTCCTGATGTTCTTATGTCCACCAGTGTGTCTGCATACAAGGAAGGTGTTGATTCATATGTATGCCAGCTGTTTATTTTGAACCAGGAAGTATTTTAACGATGTTGTGCGGTTGAGTAATAGATAATCATATCGCGGACCATTGTCAGACAGACTGTACGAAGATGTAACGAAAGCACCGTTACTGCTGTGTTTATGCAGACACGAACATTAATGGCCCTGTATGGTTGGCCTTATAAACTATATGATCATGAATCTTTCATCGTGATGGAGTCACGTAGTGTATGTACTTGTCAATAAAATATATAAACTGTCAGCAGTATTCATTTGATATTATTTAGACCAGTAGATGTTTGCAGTTTCCATGTGATAGATAAATTAACATTCCCTTAAAGATATAACTTGACCACACTTCTACCAGCTTCACAAACACGCATAAATGGAACGCAACAACTAGCTTTACATTACGTTACTTTACAATGAACTGTATGTATCGGGTCACAATCCCCCTGCTTTTAAATTTGGTCTTCCAACGAAATTATAGCCACCACTTTCACACATGAACTAGGTCGTCCATCTCAGATTTGCGTCATCACTGGACACAATTTATTCACCAAGGAGGTTGGCAAAGGCTGTGCTGCAAGTTCGATTCTTTTGTGCTGCTAGTTCGATTCTTTGGTGCTGCTACTTCGATTCTTGTGTACTGCTAGTTCAATTATTTTGTGCTGTTAGCTCGATTTGTGTATGCTGCTAATTCGATCCTTTTGTGCTGCTAGTTCGATTCTTTTGTGCTGCTAGTTCGATTCTCTTGTGCTGCTAGTTCCATTCTTTTGTACTGCTAGTTCGATTCTTTTGTGAAACTGGCCTCTGCCGGTAGATCCCTAGAGCTGATTTTGTAAATCTCTAGGTTATGGCCGGGGTAGGGGGAATAAAGAACATTTCAGCTTTGGTCATTTCTAATAAGTCCTCTCCTGCTGCGGCATCACCAGAATTATATAGTTATTCAGTTTTCCTATCGAAAACCACGAGCTATCATATTAAAATGCACTTTATTCGTGAACTATTTCAGATAGGAAAGTAATATTTCTTGGAAGTGAAGTTAACAATCGGTAAAATATGATTAAGGTTGCATTTTTCACCGCCCTGTCGCTGAATACAGGAAGCTATTCGTCTGGCAGAGATACACGTTCCATATAGACTGCACGTATTAAAAATTCCAAATACTCGGAAACCTAACAACAGATATAATTTTATTAAGAAGCTCATCAGGGAGCTTCGTGTTTTGAAAGAACATCTGACAGCTCTTTGGCTGCCTACTGCTGTCCTAGAGGATACATTTTACTGTTTTTTTTTTGTTTTTTTTTTTTTGTTTTTTGCGTTCGCCCGCTAATACTCGAGGCGAAATCTCAGGTTATTATTTTATGTCTAACCTGACATTGATTTTACGTGAGTATCCCTTTATTTCTTGTACAGAGACAGGTGTCCCTCGCCATTCAGGCAAATACTCGCCGATTTCGGAGGTACCCATTGCAGCTGGGTCGGCTCAGGAGCCGCCAGTCCCTGGTCGACGACACTGCTTCAAATGTCCTCGCCAGGTCTCGAGTTAATCCAGTCCAAATCCCGGTCGACGAAAAATCCTCAAATGCCGTCGCCCGGGTTTGATCCTGTATCACCCGGTCGCCAGAGCGGTGTTGTAACCACTACACTAGCGCGGCTCCCACTGTTTGTTTTAATTCCCCATGTAATGTAAAGGTAAATGTAGTCCCGTAACAGATACTGCCGCAAGGGACTGAAGTGTTCCAGACTTCACTAAACTAGGTCAATCGAGGTGGGGTGGCTAGTTCCCTTCCTCGCTGCCTGTTCCTTGCCCAGCTTTACAGCAAAGTCATGTGCCCATTTACATCTAAGTAGGCTGAAGTATGACGTCACCGTGTTTCGAACCTGGCATTTTTGGCGCCAGAGCCAATCGCTGCAATCACTCTGCTGATGGGACGCTATATTAACTATGTAGACACATATTAGTTTGCCCATTGATTACTTTGATGAATAGATGCAAAGTTAGCATTCATGTGCCATATTTGATTCTGGATATTTATCATTTTGTCTGTGCTTGCTTCTGCTTTAGATGTTAAATCAGGTATGTAGAAAAGCTTTACGATAACAAAACAAACAAAATATATATTAAGGGACATGTTAAAACATCTTTAGAGTAGTAATCGAAGAAGTCTCCGTAACGCTAAACTATAGTAGAAATAGGATAGTACCTAATTCAACCTTGCTTCTTATCTCTACAATAAAGACGGTTTTCTTAGCTATCCACTTTAAAGTGCTGCAACAAAAAAGAAACAATTACAAGTCGGCGCTTTTTCTCTGAACTAAAAATACGGACAATTGTCTTTCTCTGAACTAAAAATACGGACAATTGTCTTTCTCTGAACTAAAAATACGGACAATTGTCTTTCTCTGAACTAAAAATGCGAGCAATTGTCTATCTCTGAACTAAAAATACGGACAATTGTCTTTCTCTGAACTAAAAATACGGACAATTGTCTTTCTCTGAACTAAAACTGAAGATAGCCAGAACAACACAGACAGTTTATGTTTCTAGTTTATCGGACATGAGTACATCTGTAAATGTCAAGCGTTAATTAAAATATTTCCTTTCCTGCCCGAGTCGGCGACTGATATTCATCTAGGGGTTTGCCAAATCCATCAAAATTTACAACAAAAACAGGAAGAGGCGGCTTTATGCAATCATAAAACGTAATCACAAAACCCCTATAGTTTCAGCCAACCCCATCTTCGCGTGGATAGTGAGTACAGAACAAAAAAGCCGCGGAAATAGAGCTAAGAAAGATGAAAGACAATTTAAGTTTCTGTAAATTCAGCAATCTGTTATATGATACATGAAACTGAAATATGTTGGCGCTTTGTTGCGATCACCAACGGAGGGGGGTGGTAGGGTAGGAATCATACGGGGGGAGCTATAATAAGATGCGGAATACATGTTTTAGGAAGATCAGAAATGTCTTGGCAGGATTATATGATTGCAAAAGATAGATAAATAGGCAAACATCTGTCAGATAGATAGATAGATAGATAGATAGATAGATAGATAGATAGATAGATAGATAGATAGATAGATAGATAGATAGATAGATAGATAGATAGATAGATAGATGGATAGATAGATAGATAGATAGATAGATAGATAGATAGATAGATAGATGGATGATAGATAGATAGATAGATAGATAGATAGATAGATAGATAGATAGATAGATAGATAGATAGATAGATAGATAGATAGATAGATAGATAGATAGATAGATAGATAGATAGATAGATAGATAGATAGAACGAACTTTATTTTCAAAGGGTTGAGAATTGGGCACACAGGCCCGTCTAACATTCCGCCCTTCCTTTCGCTCACCTTTCATACTGAATTCATTTATTCTCATATGCATGTTACATATCAATTTCAAGAAATTCAACGTAAAGTAAAATAATAATATAGCACACTCATATTAACATTAATTACTTATAAGCATGACATAACATATGTTGAAAAGTACAAACATCGTCATTAGAACCTACAGTTGATGTCATAAGAAAAGATAATCCGATTAGGGGGGCATGTAATCATAATTCAGAAAGTATTCAAAAAGTCTATGATTGTATAAATAGAGACTGATGTTGTTTCTTAGATTATGTGGAAGACAATTCCAAAGATGAGCAGCAGAGTACGCTAAGCTATTCTTGAATAAGTCAAACCTAGGCTTGGGCACTCGCAATCTGTTAAAGCGTAGACTGCGTCTTTCATTGTAATTCAACATTGGCCACAGATATGCTGGAGCATTGTGTGACAGGATTTTGTGAACAAATTTAGCTTTGTTAAACAGAAGGCGCTTTCTTAAGGACAGTATTCGGAGATTTTTATAGAAATCTACACACTGAGTTAGGCAGTTGTCAGAGACTAGACGCACTGCACGCTTTTGTAGTGAACGGAGTCTCTTTATGTTGGACATTGAGCAACCATCCCAGATTGTGGAGCAATCGTCAAGGTTTGCTTGTATGTGAGATATATAGAGCAATTTTCGTGCATCTTCATCAAGGAAATGTTTGATTGTGGCTAACTGGTAAACTTTCTGTGCTGTTTGCTTGGCCAGTGCATGTACATGTGAGTTCCAATTTAGATGCTGGTCAACGATTATACCTAGAGTTTTATGTTCATTAACGTTTTCAATTAGTGAGGTACCAATGTAGATCTGAAGTGTTGTTTTCTCTGAATTTTGTAATTTTTGTCTAGTTGATATTAACATGCATTTTGTTTTAATGATATTTATTAGCATGCGATTACCGTTGCTCCACTTAATCAGATTATCTGTATCCTTTTATAACGATTGTTCGAGTGTTTTACAACTTTTATCTCTCTTGTAAACAGTACAGTCGTCCGCAAACAGATCACAGGATTAGTGCTTGATGTGAAGAGGACGGTCATTAATGTATATGGTAAAAAGTAGAGGACCAAGTATAGAACCCTGAGGAACGCCAGTATTTATTACTGCTGGGCTAGAATAGGAGTTATTGTAAGAAACTACATGTTTTCTGTCTGACAGGAATGATGTAATTATTGTCATCAGTTGAAAGTTTACTTTTGATGTTTCTAGTTTTCTAATTAAAATAGCGTGATCTATCATATCAAATGCGTTTTTAAAGTCTACAAAGACTGCCCAACACATGTTATCGTTGTTAATATTTAGGTGCCAGTTGTCTATCATCTTAGTTAGAGCAGTGTGACAGGAATGTTTAGGCCTAAACCCCGATTGACTATCAATTAGCAAGTCGTTGTTAACTAGCTGTTGTAGTGTTATTTTATGAATGTGTTTTTCCAGTGGTTTGGATAGCAATGATATTAGAGAGATTGGCCTATAGTTACCAAGGTTACGAGTATCAGAGGAACCAGGTTTGAAAAGAGGATATACCTTAGCGACTTTAAAGTGCAACGGGAAGTAACTCTTTGCGATACATAGATTGTATATGTATGTTAGTGAATCACTAATAACTGGCGCAGCATATCGCAATATTCGATTACTGATTCCATCAAGTCCTGATGAGTTATTCTCTTTAAGGCCTAGACGATAATTATACACTTCATTAACTGTCATATACGGACTGTCGAATGGGACTGTGTTCGTGTATTTGTTCTCACAGAATGCTGACAGTTGGCCTAGGTCACAAGGGGAATCTGGTATCGTAGATTTAAGACTGGTTATTCCTGCCTGAAAGTAATTGCTAAAGTCCGTACAAGTAAATGAGGTATTGGGGATTAATGAGTCTGGCGAATTTTGTTTGTTTGCTAGAGTGTTGATTGCTTTCCACATATCTTTACTGTTTGTTTTGTTCTGAATTAAGTTTTTAAAGTATGTTTTCTTTTCTCTACGTATTAAACATTGTACCTTGTTTCTTTGTGCTCTGTATGTGTTAGTCCTTATTTCTGTGAGCTCGATCTCGCTGCCTCATGGCTTCTAGCACTGCTTGTGTGATCCAAGGAGATTTGATCTGTCGTTTCACACGAACTTCTTTAGCTTGTGCATGGTTACCAAACACACAATGAAAGATACGTGTCCAATGAGCTATGGCGTCATCGGGATCAGAAAGCTGTTAAACATTGGCCAGAGTTGCAGCTCGCAAATCATGTAAAAATAGTCTATGGTTGAAATTTTTGAAACTTTTAAATTTAATATTTATATGTTTATTTCTGGGAGCTTTATATTTATTCTTTGACCACGTGCAACATATTGGATAGTGGTCACTCATTGCTACAATAGGAACAGAGCATTCTAGAATGTTTTCTGTACAGGTGACGTAGATGTGGAAATTGTTGTGGATGATGTTGTTGTTACCCTGGTAGGCTGGTTGACTATTTGTTTTAAGTTGTAAGATAGTATGATGTTTTCCCACGTTTGGTTTGTATTATGCATGTCAATGTTGAAGTCGCCCAAAAGAATAATTTCTTTGGCAGTGGTAAATACTGTGTCCATCATAGTGGTGAAATTTTCATACCAGATGGTTCCTGCACTGGGATTTCTATAAAGATACCCGATTAGAAATTGTCCCTGACTGGGTATTTTTATTTTTAACCATATGCACTCGGTCTCTGCTGTCTCTAAATCGCTTCTGCAGTGAAAACTAATGGAATTGGAAATATATACTACTATACCTGTTTCTAGCATACTACTTGAGTCTAGTCGAACAGTTATAAAGCCTTGTAGTGTAATATCATCATCTGATATTTTGTCATTTAAACGACTTTCCAAAAGTCCAAAAACATGAAAATTTTGATTCAGAATTCGTGTAAGTTCAGGAAGTTTGCCTAATAGATGGTATATGTTTAGATGACCCTGTCGTAGACAATCCTTAATTAGCCATTGTGTCTGATTTGTATGCATTTAACTTTGGAGAGGGGGTTTTAAAATATCAATAACGAAAGTAGCGTTAACACAAAAATCACGTATATTTAGACTAATTAACTTTACCAAGTAAGTGAAAGTAAAAATGTTAGTTCTTAATATTGATAACAGGGCTGTTGAAAGTACAAATGTGGTAGATTAGGACGTGAAGGATGATGCATGGGGTAGAATGTTGTTGCGGGATATTCATGTGTTCTTGTTGTGGGATGGGAGTATGCTGACCCAGTATGATCTCCCGGCAGAAGGTAAATAGTCCAAGAGTCTTTGCTGTAGCGAGAAATTAGAAAAGGTTGGGCACAGATGTTGATACATAGGAAGATGGTACAAATGCGGTGACCGGGGGGGGGGGAGGGGGGGGGTAGGTTTCTTGTGTCTGTGACATTGATGGTTGGAGTGAGGATGTATCAGGACATGAAGACTGAGTTTGTTGAGTTGCTTCATTTGTACACTTTTGAAGAACGAGTCTATCACATCGTTCCTGTTGAGTAAGTGCAGAAAACATAGGTGGTTGTTGCTGTAGGGAGACATCACAAACTGTTCCCTGCACTTCGCGATTTATATGAACAGGTGTGATTTGATGTTCCTGATTATTAGATGATGTTGAGTGGGTGTTGTTAGAAGTAGTAAGTAATGGTGGAAAGTCAAGGTCATAATTACTATCTGAGAAGCAGGTATTCACTGTTGATAGATGACTGGTTGGATTTTGAGATCCTGGTGTGTGGCCGACTCCTTTGAAGGTGCGTTCTGGGTACTTGATGTTTGTTGCCAGCTTGCTGATCCCTTCAGTGGATAAGGCAATATCACCGCCGTAAAGATGTTTTTTAGGGGCTCCTGATTTCGCAAGGAAGTACTAGGAGTGATCAATGAATTTATAGTTGTGTCTGACACAGTGCCTCTTAAGTTTAGAATTGTTGACATCAATGGATTTGCGGTAATAGGCTCTGACTGGAGGAATAATGGACGAGAAGTAGATTTTCGCATTAGGGAATAACGAATGGAATTTTGATGTGATTTGGTTTAGATCTGCTTGGGATATTTCAATATCTTTGAGCGAGTCTGATAGACCTATATGAGTAGTTACTCTGGTGACAGTAGGATCAGACGGAAAACGTTTAAGGAGTGACAGTAAGTCCTGAGTGGATGCTCAGTTCTTGAAGCGAACAGTGACCGAGTCCATATCGTTTGTTAACAATCTAGATTTTTGTAGTTCCTTGACATTCTGGTCCCCGAAAATAATGAATTTCGGAGAATCCAGGACACTTTCTTGGCTGTGATGGAGTTTTAGTTGCGTAATCTTTTGCTTGGATTGGTTGCTAGTGTTTTTCAGTTTTTGACACTGTTTGTCCGTTTTCTCTTGTGGTGTACAAAGCTCCACCGTATACTGCTGTCTTTTTTCATAGCTACTTTTAAGTACCGTATGTTCTGCCTGAAGCTTCTCATACGACTGTCTTAGGCTGTTCAGCTCTGCTCTAAGTAAATCTATCTCAGACATAATACTTGTAAATACATCATGATGATATGCTACTTGTATGGGTTGTGGTGATGTTGGTACTGGACCGCTAACAACAAATTCTGTGAGTGAATGGTGATCCGCCTCTGTGATTCCATATTCTGTTTCTGCTGTAACTGGTGTTTTCAGCTCAGTTTGTGATAATGTGTCGCATTCATCAATATATGGCATATGTAGTTTTACATTTTTGTCAACGGGTGTATGACAATGTGAAGATATGTCTGGTAAGTTGGAAAGAGCTAAGTTGGGTGTTATGGCCTGTCGACTGACTCCAGCAGTGGTTGCAGTTATCCATAATTAGTTTAAATCTATCTGTATCCAATTTTTCACAGCAGTCTCTGACTCTTGAATCATGACTTTGTTAGAGGTGTTCTAAAAATGGAGGAAAACATCTTCAGTGGAAATAACATCTTCCACGTATGCACCACTAGCATCTGTTCTTGATTCAATATGTGCATTTGATTCATGGCACACTGCCTGTTGTTTTTATAAGTTATATTCAATGAAGGCGTGCTCAGGGTGTTATCTTTAGTGATCTTGGTCTTTTTCTTCACCGCTCTTGTCACGTTTAATGTGTAATTTTTTGTTTTTTTGGTTTTAGGTCGAATACTGGTGACCGAGCTCACGTGTGCCATTGTTCCTGATAATTAGCTATAGGCCCTAATAATACTGAAGCGAGTTGTAAGAAATCAAGTAAATTTGCTTCTGAAGGCCAATTTAGTCCCCTTTTTGTTACCTTCGACATCTTGCTGGTTTTTATAGTCTCGATCTATTAGTTTGTGGATATTTAGATCATGTTTCATCATACTGTATAGAAATCTGAATCGGCTTATGTTTTACCTTGTCCTGCTGAGCTGCTGAAATGCAAAGTGACGGAAGATGCGTTAATCGCTTTTATTTCACGTCACCATATTCATGCACAAAAATAGCCAATTAATATTAGACAAACATAAAGGTATGTTTTCAGGCACTCGTAAGAAACAAAGAAGTAGAACACTTGGACAACAGAAAAACAACAGACGTGAGTGGCTTACCCAGGGTTCGAACCCCGTACCTTCCGTACGACAACTCCGCCTAGCTATCAAGCGAATCACACTGACCCCACGGCCAGCTAGGCATCCCCCAAAAAAAAGGATGCTTTACTGACTATTTATCAGTACGAAACACAAGATAACACAGGAAGTATACAGTGGGCAACTCAGCCCCCCCTAATGACGCAATCACTTCTGTTGTTCCCCTATTAACAGTATGTGTCAGTCCGAACAAGACAAAGACCTTGATACTGGGTCCAGTAAATAGTAGAAGACTTAAGGACAGTAGTATAGAACAGAGGGTAGGTTTCTGGTATTGTATAAACATAAATAACACATAAGGAAGGGAAACCCGAGGCCTGTAAACAGTAAATTAATATTAGACAAACATAAAGGTATGTTTTCAGGCACTCGTAAGAAACAAAGAAGTAGAACACTTGGACAACAGAAAAACAACAGACGTGAGTGGCTTACCCAGGGTTCGAACCCCGTACCTTCCGTACGACAACTCCGCCTAGCTATCAAGCGAATCACACTGACCCCACGGCCAGCTAGGCATCCCCAAAAAAAGGATGCTTTACTGACTATTTATCAGTACGAAACACAAGATAACACAGGAAGTATACAGTGGGCAACTCAGCCCCCCTAATGACGCAATCACTTCTGTTGTTCCCCTATTAACAGTATGTGTCAGTCCAAACAAGACAAAGACCTTGATACTGGGTCCAGTAAATAGTAGAAGACTTAAGGACAGTAGTATACTACTTCTACTATTTACTGGACCCAGTATCAAGGTCTTTGTCTTGTTTGGACTGACACATACTGTTAATAGGGGAACAACAGAAGTGATTTCGTCATTAGGGGGGCTGAGTTGCCCACTGTATACTTCCTGTGTTATCTTGTGTTTCGTACTGCTAAATAGTCAGTAAAGCATCCTTTTTTTGGGGATGCCTAGCTGGCCGTGGGGTCAGTGTGATTCGCTTGATAGCTAGGCGGAGTTGTCGTACGGAAGGTACGGGGTTCGAACCCTGGGTAAGCCACTCACGTCTGTTGTTTTTCTGTTGTCCAAGTGTTCTACTTCTTTGTTTCTTACGAGTGCCTGAAAACATACCTTTATGTTTGTCTAATATTAATTTACTGTTTACAGGCCAAGGGTTTCCCTTCCTTATGTGTTATTTATGTTTATACAAAAATAGCCAAGATGGCTGATGGGATCGCTGAAATGATTTGTGTTTTTAAAAGTCCTCGCTCGAAGCAAATACACACAAGGTATCTACATATTCAGGCTGAAACTGTCAATGTCTTCAAACATAAAGATGTTGGCACGAACTGTGCAAATTATATAAACGAAAACATAAAATTACACTGACAAACAACATTTTTCTTTCTTATATAAGAATAAGTGTTCTTAGGTCAGTTTCTTGCGCTGATTTCAAATTTGAAATCCGTTTATCTCTATCACAACGGGTTCTTAAGATATTTGTGAATAAATATATTTTTGAGAAACCGTTATTTGCTCCGTTTCATTTTTACTACATAACTTATTAAAAATTAATAAAATGCAAAATAATTTTACTTTTTATACTGCTAAAAGATGCATGACATATGTTACGCTATTTTTCAAATAGTTACTGTATTTTGAAATAATTCTCAGCGAAATATGGCTTCTAGAAGCTGTAGAAATTCGGCTGATCTGTTCTGTTACGTGTGCGGATATTTTACCGATCGTGTTCACCAGAAAAACTTTACACCATTACTAAAGAAAGCAAATGAATTTTATTTCGATTCGAAAGTTGATGATACAAATAAATCTTGGAAGCCAAATGCAGTTTGTTCGACTTGTGCAAATACATTGGCAGGTTGGTTACGAAAATCGCCGAAGCATAAGTCGATGCCTTTTGGAGTGCCAGTAATATGGCGTGAACAGACAAATCACGCTACTGATTGTTACTTCTGCTTGACAAATATCCATGGTTTCACTTTTAAAACTAGAAAGTCTGTGATTTATCCAAATATTGAATCGGTTTCGAAACCAGTGCCCCATGATCCAATCACGTGTCGGATCCCAGTTCCACCAGAACAATATCCGTTGGACGTGAATAAACCATCAGAAAGTGATAGTTTACCTGCTTTACAAATTAATTCTGACTCGGATTATATACCGGTGAATGATGGTGTTCACTTAATTAACCATTCAGAACTTTCAGATCTAATACGTGATCTCGCTCTTACCAAAGGACAAGCGGAATTACTCGGTTCGCGACTCAAAGAATGGAACCTTTTAGCGCCCAATACTCCGATATCTAAATTTCGTCATAGGCACAGAGAACTTGTTCAATACTTTGAGATGGATGATGACATTTGCTATTGCAAAGATGTAAACGGTCTAATGGTGCACCTCGGTCATGAGCACATAGTCAACGAATGGCGACTTTTCATCGACTCTTCCAAGACTAGTCTAAAAGCCATGTTATTGCATAACGGAAATTTATTTTCATCAATTCCAGTCGCCTACTCTGTTCATATGAAAGAAACTTATGACAATATGGCTATACTTTTGGCAAAAATAAAGTACAATGACTACCAATGGCGGATTTGTGGAGACCTAAAGGTCATTGCAATTCTCACGGGCATGCAGACTGGGTATACTAAATTTTGTTGCTTCCTATGTGAATGGGACAGCCACAACCGACAGGAACATTATGCAAGAAAGGTGTGGCCTATCAGGGATCTATGCAGCTCGGGCATAAAAATGTAATACACGAGCCATTAGTTAACAAAGACAGCATCATTTTACCACCGTTACATATAAAGTTGGGGCTCATGAAGAATTTCATAAAAGCGTTAGATAAAACGAGCAAAGCTTTCACTTATCTTCGAGAAAAGATTCCGCAAGTTAGCGATGCAAAGATAAAGGAAGGTATCTTTGTAGGACCTCAGATTAGGAAAGTTATTGCAGACAAACAATTCGAGAACTTGTTACATGGTAGTGAACTTCGCGCATGGATGGTATTCAAATTGATCGTCAATAACTTTCTGGGAAATCACTAATCTGTCGACTATGTGCATATTGTTAAGCAGTGCATAGATGCATACAGAATTATGGGCTGTAACACGTCCCTCAAAATCCATTTGCTCGATTCGCAACTTGACTTTTTCCCTGACAATCTTGGCGAAGTCAGCGATGAACATGGATAACGATTCCATCAAGATATCGCCGTAATGGAGTCACGTTATCAAGGACGGTGGAGTGTGACCATGCTTGCCGATTATTGTTGGATGCTTCATCGCCATGTACCACATGCCATTCACCGACGAAAGTCGACTGCAAAGAACTTCAAGCCTACACAACTGTTATACTTCTTGTACGAATGATGTTGTAATATTGTATGCGTTGTTAAAAAACTTCAATTGCGTATTTCTAGAGATCCCGACCTGATAGAGAAAAACGGTTTGCAGATTTAAAAACAGCGCATTAAAATTGACCAGAAAAACATAGAAATGTTAGAGAAAGAAAAAAAAATTTTTTTTGTTAGTCAGTGTTATTTAATCGAATCTAACGCTTGAAAAACAATGTCCGACATATTGGACAGGAACCGGAAGAAAATCTATCTATCTATCTATCTATCTATCTATCTATCTATCTATCTATCTATCTATCTATCTATCTATCTATCTATCTATCTATCTATCTATCTATCTATCTATCTATCTATCTATCTATCTATCTATCTATCTATCTATCTATCTATCTATCTATCTATCTATCTATCTATCTATCTATCTATCTATCTATCTATCTATCTATCTATCTATCTATCTATCTATCTATCTATCTATCTAGATAGATAGATAGATAGATAGATAGATAGATAGATAGATAGATAGATAGATAGATAGATAGATAGATAGATAGATAGATAGATAGATAGATAGATAGATAGATAGATAGATAGGCCGACCGACAGACAGACAGACCTAGTGAAGCCACTGCTCAGAGATACACGAGAACGGAACTGGACTGGGCTATAGTCCGTGTTAAAGAAGTGAATCTCATTGTTTCATTCAGATATTTAGCTGAAGCAAACAGTACAATCTCATTTACAGTTGCTCCTAATAAAAATAATTAAGCGTGTATTGATCGTAATATAATCATTTTCCTTTACACTCGCTATGGAGCTTGAAGCATCGCTGTAGATGGCCACTTTGCAGGAAGCCTGCACAAAGCATTCACATGCGTGGTTTCTGTAGCAATTAAATCAATACCATAATTCCCGCCGTAAGTACTTCGGTCGGTCGGTCGGTCGGTCAGTCACATTATGCACACCGTCATTTGCGCACTTTTTCTATTTTCGAGAGAGTACATTAACTTTCAACCACAGCTAAGGGGGTGCAACTGTGGTTGAAAGTTAGACAATAATTGTTTTGTTTCCCCTAATATGTACTCTTCCGAAAATAGAGAAAGTGCGCAAATGAAGGTGTGCATGAACAGTTTGATTATGGAAAGAAGCCAACAACACGATTGATAAACAGTACATGAACTGGAGTTTCGTCAAACTTCAAACGTTGTTCTCAGAGGCAGTAAGTCGACCATGGCTTCTCAGAGGCAGTAAGTCAACCAGGGCAAGATTTTAAAAGATGCACGAACAATTGCAAGACACGTTTTCATAAAAGAAATTTTAGTTATTTAGTCAATTTACGGTCCATTGGATCATTATCACTGCTCCACAGGTCATTTAGGAAGGTTACTCCATGTCTTCATATTTAATACATCCATGTAATTTTCACTACAAGTATCTAATGACGGTCGCCTGCAATGAAATGACCACAGTAGTGATAGTACCGTCTGCAATACATGTAACAGAAACAACACACTATAATTAATAACCTGTCAATGTTGACGGGTTATTGCTAGTTTTATATAATGAAGTTGCCAGACCCAAGCAAAAAAACCCTCAAGAGTCGCTTTGAACGTTATATCTAAGGGAACAGTCGGTCTATTATTTCTTCGTCTCATTAGAGACCCTGGTAACTACACAGGGCTTAAGTGGGTTTTATTCACCTGTAAATGTTATCAAAATCGGGCAAATTTGATTGCCTGGAATCTCCAGCTGGTGGCAAATTTATTTAGTTTTTATTACTTTCAAACACTAGCGATGTTTGTCATAATTTGATCATGCGCTGTGGATAAAACACCCCAACCAGTGCTAAAGAGCTAACCATTGGTTTGATATGAGAGCCGGAATATACAAGGAATCTCATTGGAAAATTCGGCAGAAGTGCCATCCGAGATTTGAACTGGAAACTGAGAATATAATATAGTGAAAGCGGAGTCACAGATCAGACAGCTTCGCAACTTCAAGCTAGCAACTCCCTAAAGCAAGAGAAAGAAGTATCGAACCTATAATTCCATAATTATAAGTGACAGATCGAGTATTTGAGCAACTTAGGAACTTACAAGTAAACCCGCATATTTAAATACAAAGACTGGAAACTTAAAAGAACCAGGACAGCTCGAAGTATTTGGGAAACTTTAAAACTTAAAAAAGAAAGCCTACATTTATAAATACAAGACTGGAGTCCTAAGGAATTGGATCCCCCGTCATAAGAGAATATTTCCAGACCAAGTGATTCGCAGAACACCCGTCATTAGAGGAATTAAAATATTTCCAGACCAAGTGATTCACAGAACACCCGTCATAAGATGAATTTCTCAGGCCAAGTGATTCGAGAGCATATAACATAAATTGCTCGTGTCCATTCTAACCTGTGCGAGGAGATTGTAGATTCCCCAACTTTTGGGGTAAGTGTAACATTTATTTTACAAATGTGAATTTGAAATGTTTTTCTTGCTTAGTGGTTATATATGAGACTGGCAACCTCAACGTATGAAAATAGTATATTCATTAACCACTACAGCAAGCGCTGGTGATTGTTTCTTGCTAGTCGTGCTGAAAACCGACAGCAGAGGTGACCCCAGACTCCGACTGGAGCAGTGATGAGTGATGATTACATCACATGTGGATCAAATGTGTGTCATACATTTGTGAGATATATGTAACTTGTTAATGTTAGTTCAGGCAAAAATCATTATTCGTGCTGTCCAGAAACATTTTCCCAGTTTATTACCCAGAAGAGTACTGGTGATTTTTAATCATCTTCCTTGAACTACGCTGTGTACGCAAAAATTTAATTCTTCGGAGAGATTAGCATTGGTGGGTGGACAGCGAGATGATGCGACTGTTACGCTTCCAACTCAGTGTACTAAGCAGAGGCATTTGTTCTTTCTATTTCGTCTAAAAAGTTCGTGGTTACAAGCTATCAGACGCTTTGTGATACTAAAGTTCTACGCCACTAAGCGTGAGAGAAGAGCATCAACCCTAACCACTTTCACTGAGCAAATTGAGTAGAGAACGGCCCTCATCTTAAAAGAAGTGACGGAAACCACGGCGACAGGACTCACCTAGAGCTAAGTTCTTGTAAAAAAGGGCAACAGCAAAAGGACTATTATACATCCTCTATCAAGTCTCGATGACGAGAAACTTTGTATCCATTTAAATTTCACCCATGATTTATATTTATTTTAAATAAAGAGTAATTGATTATTAAATTTGTTACTTGTTTTTTTAAAATACTAAAACAATAATCGTTTATTCAGTTACATAAGTATGAAAGCAAACGTATGAGCATGATTCTTTAATAAATATAGACATCTAGAGATATATTTACATTTATAGAGCCATTACTTATAAGAGGAAATTCGCTGAATTAACTCAGCTGGGGGCTTGAACGGGCTAAAACCATTGCTTAAATCCTTCACAAAAGGCGACGGATCAGATATAAGTTAACAATTGTTCAGCGCAATGCAACATTGTTCTTGACTGAAAATATCTTGTGAATTCTCCCTTGAGATAGAGGTGTCATTACCCTTCTATCTAAATACTGAAAGAGTAATCTTGTGCGAAGGTAGACACCTTTGACGACCCATTTAGATACTCTTGAGTTTGGGCCACTGTTGGACCACTACTGCAAAGCAGTGGAGGCAATCCGTGACACCATGCAAGAGAAGACAGAGCGACAGAGAAATAAATTAACTGACAAAATAACAGAGTGGGCTCATTTATCCGCTGTTGAACTAAAACAAAAATTAAATAATAAACTAATTTATCGATGGACAAGTGTGACATTTAGGGCTACATGATCACAAACTGTTGTGATCAACAGTTGCGGGACTGTTGATGATGCTGACGCTGATGTTGTACTGAAACTGTTGCAACATTTTAAATTGCTTCATTTACTGAAAGTAGCATGTATAGCCCTATTAGACATTTATTGAATAAAACACCGGCTTTCTGAGTTCAAATCTGAATATGTATACGTTTTTTAGGGAGATTTTCTTTTGTCTTTCAAATGTTTGCTGGTAAAGTGTTTAATTCTCTTCCATTCTAGTATTGTTATGGCAATCATGTCATAGATTCTCGGGTTAGTAGAATTGATACCCAGATCTCTGAGGTAACATCCAAGTGCGAAAGTTCTGAATCAGAATTACTGATCTACTGGCGTGCACGAATGGCAAAGACTTATCTACAAAGCTGGGCTTCAGAATAAAATTCGTCCCAAAAAAAAAAAAAAAAAATGCCATTCAGATACACTAGTGCAAAATGTGAGTATTTGGTCGTAATTTCCACTACTTGAACGAAAATTAGTTTACAATAGAAGGTCAAATCCAAGTGTATTGCGGATGAGGGATGCGTTATAAAGCTTTAAAGGGTTAGCTTTTTGGGCTTTTCTCTCTACTGTGGATGAGCGAATTCCGAGTGCAACAAAGTACATTTAGTTCTTGTTTATCGTGATTGAATGAATTCTACTAACAATAGACGATTACGTTACATCTGCCTGTGATGAAATGAATTTGTCTATTTATTATTTTTTCCCCAGTCTTTCGTATATACTCGTCATAATTCTTGCATTCATTTATTTTCCAGCCTCTTTCGTCCACAACTTTTTTACCGGCTAAACTTTGCCCACGACTCCCTATTTTGTTGCGTAATTCATACTTCAACCCCTTTCTCAATTTTCTAGTCTTAACATTGAGCAACACTGCCAATCATTCAATTATTTAGTATTACTATCTTAGAAAATCTAGCGGAGAAGATATTTAAGTTTTGATTTCTCGACGAAATATTCCTTAAATTATGTTAAAACGAACTAGACAAACGGTCCATTGACATCACAGCTGCCACTGTAGCAAAGTTCACGATTAGGGATTACAGGCCCGAACAGCTGTCATTTGTGCACCTCCAGCTTGTGAAAACATACATATTAATTGAACAGTCCTGCTATGCCGAGAGGAACGGCTCATATGTGCCAGCAGAATATAGTATTTATCCAAGAGCTAGAAATAACTTCAGTGTTAGAAGTAAGTCAAGCACTAGTATTGTCCTAAACGATAGTAATCTGCGCTATAGTTTACCCCATGTGCTAGAAGTAAATTTAAGTGCTTAAAATAATTTCAGAACTAAGTATGCACCAAGTGCTAGAATAATGCATAATTCTTGTAGGAATCAGACCAGAAATTCAGCCTCAGAGAGTGACACATCGTTTGCGGCGTATGTAAAGAATTGCATATATGCATTGTTATTTATGGTGACTAATAATGTTCATTATTTATCTTTATCTCTTTTAATTTGGTTTTTTCTCTATGAGTGTAAATACTCTGTATCTATATAGTAATATTGCTAATACCTATGAATATCTATTATTGTTGATAACACCCATGCATATGTATCACTGTTCCGCTTTCGCTAAAAATAGGGTTCTTTCGAGAATGTTTCGCCTTATTGCTTGACGGACCTTTTACTGACTTATGCCAACCGACAGCATGGGGAAATGCGCGAACACGTTATGTATGACTAGACTCGTTATTTTTAAGGCTTCGTATTTTTATCCTTAAATATAAATATTTGACTTTTTCAGGCCATAAATCGAGAATTCCTCAGCAAGAGAGAGGTTGGTAAGAAAACGAAGATGGCTGTATACCGCTCCACCTATATCCCAGTCTTGACATATGGATGCGAGTCATGGGCAATGACTACAACCCATAAAAACCAGATCCAAATCTCAGAAATGAGGTATCTGAGGAAGGTGGTTGAAGTAACAAGAAGAGACATGGTACGCAACCAAGACGATACGCCAAGGCCTTAACTCCTACCCCCTGCAGACCCAAGTAGAACAGTCCCAATTAAGATGGTTTGGCCATGTCTGCAGAATGGGAGAAAATCGGATACCACGACAAGCATGGGAAACAAAGAGCCAAGTATCCAGACCCCGAGGACGACCCAGAGTCCGCTGGGAGGACAACATTAGACAATCTTTGAAGGACCGAGGACTAGAATGGAACCAGTCCAGGAGGAAGACAGCCGATAGGATAGTCTGGCACTCTCTCTTCCAAACCTCTACACCTCACGGTAGAAGGGGAATGACTAAGTAAGTAAGTAAGTAAATATAAATATTTCATAAACTCATTTGATCTTAATGGCCACGAACAGCCCACATGGTTGCTCACTGCTAAACTGAACACAAGAGGCCATTGAGTCGTGGATCAGTCAAACCTCCAAAATATACGGAAAGCTAACGGACGCCACCTTATCCTGCTTATCAAACGGTCTGAGGTAGTCATTCTACATGCTGTTCTTGTTTGGGAAGATTATTGGAAAGTGTGCCTTGTCGGATTCCACCGTGTATGCGGAGCAAGGTTGAATTATAAATAAGCCATACAAGATACCAAGATAGCATTCCCATATCTGATTGCTGGGAACAGGATAAAGTCGTAATACAAACTGTCTTAACAAAACTGTTAACTGAAACGAGAAGCAGACTTTGTATCTACTGCATGATAATGCCAACGAGATCACCATTACAGCTATATCTAAAGAGACTGAAATCGACCTTCATTACTAATTCATTATAAATTCCGTAAAAAAAATTAAAACTCCTGTTCAAACTCATTATAATGTAGAGGTATTGTATTCTATATTTGAGTAACTGAACTGTCATCAACGTACCTTAACTTGAATTAACTTATTTTTAACGTTGATTAATTCTTGTTGACATTTTGCAACTTTGTTCCACTCTAATATTTCTTGAATAAACATATACATTTGATATTTGTAAACATAAAACAAGATTTAGGTTTGCATAAGTAGTGTTAACCACGTCGCGTGTCATATTTTTCCGAGTACTAACAAGTCAAGTGCGGGTTATTGATCTATTAAGATATTGATCTAACGTCCTGTTTCTGTCTTTAGTTCTGAGGATAGTGGCTGGTTTATAAACATTGCTCTAGTTCAGGGGTCGGCAAAAAGTAAATCCTGATCTACCGATAGTTCCCACTGGATGATTTGGTAGATCTTTAGACGACTGCGCGGAAAAGACTTCTTAAACAAAATTTTAAACTAGACCTTTCCCGACGGCATTTAAAATCACCATGGCACCGGGATAATACGTACTTTTTCCTGTATTTCCAATGCAAATTCTCGAGCCGGCTACTAAAATAAATTCGTGAACTGCATGAACTAAGAACGTGATCTATTCTTTTTTAAGATTCATTATTCTCTCCCCTACGCTTAAAATTACGCGCACACACACACAGACACACACAGACACACACAGACACACACATACATACATACATACATATATATATATATATATATATATATATATATATATATATATATATATATATATATATATATATATATATATATATATATATATATATATAAGTGTTACTACAGTAGATCCCTAAAGCTCCTTGGTTTCCGACCCCAGCTTTGGTTATTTCACTGCTTCAAAGTAGCAGCAGTTATCTTTTTCTTTAATCCTTAGTAGTCTTATTATTACGAAATACTCTCTTCCTTCTAGGAGCCAACATCTATTTTCAGAGATAGTTCTGGATTAGATTGCAGAACTCATCGACACACTTTATTCGCATATTTAGAACTATATTGTACTTTAATCTACTCGCCACATTTTTTGTTGTTGTTTGAAATACTATCATTATAACAAATATAATTTGGTTTCATTTTACATTTTGTGAAGGGCACAAACATGAGTATATTTTCCGTGTAATAAAATGGCTATCATGAATCATTCGCGTTCATGTCCTACTGGTTCTTCGTTAATCTTTTCAATAAGAGAAACAAACCTCAGAAATGAGGTATCTGAGGACGGTGGTTGAAGTAACAAGAAGAAACATGGTCCGCAACCAGACGATACGCCAAGGCCTAAAAATCCAACCCCTGCAGACCCAAGTAGAACAATCCCAACTGAGATGGTTTGGCCATGTCTGTAGAATGGGAGAAGATCGGCTACCACGGCAAGCATGGGAAACTAAGAGCCAGGAATCCAGACCTCCAGGACGACCCAAAGTCCGCTGGGAGGACAAAATTAGACAATCTTTGAAGGACCGAGGTCTAGAATGGAACCAAGCCAGGAGGAAGACAGCTGATAGAATAGTATGACGCTCTCTCTTATAAACCTCCACACCTCACGGTAGAAGAGGAACGACTAAGTAAGTAATAAGAGAAACCAAGATTTTCTCATTTCACATCCTTGGTTTACATCCCACTTTAACTACTGATTTTTCCATCAAGATAAGGACTACCTGCTTGCAACAGGGTTGTTCTGATTTTATTGATCTGGTGTGTTACTTTTGTTTCCCTGTTTTCTTCTTTCCGATGATTTTTTTCTTCAACTTGCAGTTTATACGAGTATATTTTGCACCGTTAAAATAAACTTTTATTGTCAGAAAAGTGTTTAATCTAATCTAATGTAATCTAACCTAATTAAATCTAATTTAACATTATATTATTTAACTAGCGTTGTCTTAACTTCTCAAATGCAGCCTTATCATATCTAACTTTATTTATTTTACTGGCCTCATGTAACGTAACATAGCTTCACTCACTTACTTAATCGTTTACTTAATCACTTACTTAATCACTTACTCACTCACCCACTCACTCACTCACTCAATCAGGCAATCACTCAGCCTGTCTGTTTGATCTGTTCTGGTCTGACCTAGTCTGGTCTATCTGTCTGCAGACACCAAATTATCGTTTCATATTGAAAAATGACATCATTAGACAACGAAGCCCAGGCCAGGCAGTCAATCCTCATTTATTACAATTTTACAGTCTGCAGCCTCGGCACTTTCCTGGTACATCTTCTTCTTCGTCATCTTCGTTGTCTTCTACTTTTTTTTCTTGTTCTTGTTGTTCTTTTCTTGTACATGAGAGATCGTCTTTGGCATCTCTTGTAACCATACATGGAAGGGCGTGCTGCCTCTCTCCTCCTTTCATGGAGCCAACTGGTTTGGTTTTGGTCTTCATTGCACACGGACTACTCCATCAGTGCTCCGATCTCCTCCCTTAGATCTTACAAGGAGGTATCTCAGCACAGTGCACGAAATCTTTAGCACCGCGAGAATCCCAGTGTGCGTATGTAGGAATCACACATTCTATACATATTTTTGTGATGGGTAGGTTTCTAATTCTAATATTTTTGGCAGGGCAGCGGCCTTACGGCCTACTCATTACGATTTCCAACTGCCGAGGGATTTTTAACGTACGCAACTTGCACCCAGGACTTCTAATTTTTTCGCCCTTATCCGAGAAGGCTAAGCATCAGATATGACTACCTAGTAGTCCAGGGAAGAGTATGACATCATTAGAACTACTGATTCTAAACAAAAATTTATATTCCATATACAGGGAATCGAACCTGGTACTTTTAAAATTCGAGGCAGACGCCATACCTCTTAGCCACTCCGACCCCTAACAGTTTTGAAGGATATGTTAAACGACTAGATTTGAGCAAGTTGATCATCATTTCCACTCAGGTCTCGTAGGCGTATAAGCTTTCAAAATGTTTATGCCATATCCTCCTGTAATGTGCCATTGGCTCAAGATCTTTTCATTCTTCTATATTACTTTTAATGTCTGGCTCTAATTCTCTTCTCCGTGTGTATGTTTAGTCTCCCTCTATCTCTCTGATTCTAGAACAAGGTCTGCCATATAACGCTATCAACAAGTTTTCACTGTCATCCCAATCTGTGGCTTGCGTCTTCTTCTGGTTATCTGTTCCACTGGGACCTGTCTGGATCCTGTGGTCATTTCTAGATCGGTGTTCTTGTCGCACCATTTTATCCCTCTCTTCTACGCAAGCACTAATTTATGAAAGTGGGTGACTTCTTGATTGTCGTTGTTATTGTAAGAAACAATGGGGTCTTCGTCTATATTTTCCTTTGTGCTTCTTACGGAGCATGGAATCACTGTTGCAGTTGGTCCTGCAAGAAGCCTACACCAAGCACGTCATGTGCGCGTGCAGCGGTGGTTTCTGTGGTAATTTTTTACATGATGAGGCTGCCAGCCTCATGAACAACCTCATATTAGTAGCCTTCTACGACATGCTTGAGGGTACAGTAGTCCTTTTCTTTCTTTGTCTCTGTGAATACATCCGGGAACTACGAAGGACAAATAATGGATTTTGTTATTTTGATGTACCCCTGAATTGGAATAAAATAATAATTGACCTGCTACCAAGGCCCTTCAAACTGCCAGGGACCAAGTAACTGCATCATCTCTGAACTTTCTTACGAATGGCCTTGGTCTGAAAAGAAATAATATCTGTGAATCTGATTATTTACCTTTCGTCGGATCACACATTTGTCAAACAAAATGTATGTCAACTGATAACCCTAGTTCAGTAAGTATGTGAAACAATTCACAACGACCTCAGAGACTTATATATATATATATATATATATATATATATATATATATATATATATATATATATATATATATATATATATATATATATATATATATATATATATATATATATATATATATATATATATATATATATATATATATATATATATATATATATATATATATATATATATATATATATATATATATATATATATATATATATATATATATTCCATTTGTCAAGTATGTAGCGCTTGATATCATGTAGATCGTGAGAAAGAGCAGAGGGGTTTCATCCCTGCAAGTGGCCCCGGGGGTCTCCGAAGAGATGGAGAATAAATAGCCCAACTGCTCCCTCAGACATCTCGGAAGAGGCGACTACAACGAGGTTGTACATGGGGCTGGCAATCTTTTCATGTAAAAATTAGCTACAAAAACCACCAATATAAAAGCACAGTGTAAGAAGTTGCCGTGGTGGATCCATGCTCCATTAGGAGCGAAAAAGGAAATCAGGAATAAGAAGACAACTGGACCTATGCTGCCTATAGACATTTCTTGAGCAGGAATGGAAACAACTTCTCCTCACAACGCTCAACAGCACTAGCGGACGAAATAAAACAACTAATCAGAAATGTTGAATAGTTCAAGGTTTGTGAAAGAGTAAGATAAAGTGACAAATGTCGAGGTGTTGTCACGTGCTGGCCTTCAAAGTATGTATACACTGCTTAGACAGCGCAGACTTCGCTGGCTTGGCCATGTTCGCCGCATGGAAGATGGTCGCATCCCAAAAGATATCTTCTACGGACAATTAGCAGATGGCAAGAGAACAGTTGGGCGACCACAGCTGAGGTTCAAAGATGTGTGCAAGAGAGATATGAGGGCACTGGACATAGATCCAGCAACATGGGAGGATGAAGCTGCCGATCGCACTAAGTGGCGATGCTATTTACGGCGCCACCTCAGATTGGGCGAAGAGAGGCTCACACAACAAGCAGAGGAGGGGAAAAAACGTCGAAAGGAGCACCAGGAAAATAAGCAGCTGAGGGCTGTCACCTCAGGGGCGCATTCCCATTGTCAGTTATGACTGAAGGGGCTATTATTATTATTACTATTATGTGAAAGAGTAAACACATCTTTGGTGCTTCGATGTCCTTCTTTGTATTCCGTGCCATTTTGATGCCCATGCGAAATTATTAGATTTTAGACTTTGGTTTTCACATAAATTAATTCATCTTCTTTTTTTTTTAAATTCAGCAACATCGAGATTATTTTTGTTAAAAAAAAAAAAAATGTAAAAGTATTAAAGTGTAACAAACGAGCAATGTTATGTCTGGAGATATATCTTTGTTGTTTGTATTATTATTTGTTAACGTTGCATAGCAACGTAAGTGAAGTGTTTTTTTCCGACTGGGCGAAATTTTGCCAAGATAACAATTGTCAATAAAGGTGTGGCAGAAAATAGGAACACTATGAAAAGTTAAATAACTTGATAATGTGTCGCTGTAGAATAACTGTCTGGGTTTGTTTAAACACGATTACAACTAATGACAAAGATAACACTGAATGTGCTAATGATTGAAAGTTACTTTTGTCTCTAGGTGTTGTTGAGTGTTTGGATGTATTGGCGCATAACTAAAGATCTGAATGCCTCTTTGGTTAGGGAGGATAACACACTAACTATCTGTCTGTCTGCCTGCCTGCCTATCTATCTATCTATCTATCTATCTATCTATCTATCTATCTATCTATCTATCTATCTATCTATCTATCTATCTATCTATCTATCTATCTATCTATCTATCTATCTATCTATCTATCTATCTATCTATCTATCTATCTATCTATCTATCTATCTATCTATCTATCTATCTATCTATCTATCTATCTATCTATCTATCTATCTATCTATCTATCTATCTATCTATCTATCTATCTATCTATCTATCTATCTATCTATCTATCTATCTATCTATCTATCTATCTATCTATCTATCTATCTATCTATCTATCTATCTATCTATCTATCTATCTATCTATCTATCTATCTATCTATCTATCTATCTATCTATCTATCTATCTATCTATCTATCTATCTATCTATCTATCTATCTATCTATCTATCTATCTATCTATCTATCTATCTGTGATGGGGCCGGGAAGACACCCCTGAGGCCCCACCCCCACTTCAGTTCAAGGCATGTTTGTCGCCCATATATTTTCGGTCGGCCCACGTGACTGTCAGCTCACGTGACGGCGCGAGCCTGGGTTGTGAAAAATCTGAAGTAGAAGATATGTAATGAGGTCATAATAATGCCTAGAAATTAATTGTGGTGTATAGTTGTGAGTCATATTTGATATTCGTGTTGGCACATGCTGAGTGTTTTGTTTGTTTAGTGTTTGGTTTGTTTAATGTTTGCTTCAGTGTGCTCTTAGTCACTGAATGGGTTGCAAAAATAAATGTAGCCCCTGCCTCTAGAATCAAGAGTTTTATTGTTGAATCGGGTCGGTGCGAGTGTGACAAGAGAGTGATCAAACATATCACAATATAATCATCATCACCATCTCGCCCACCCTATCACAATTGGCGTCGTCGGCAGGATCAGGCAGACAGTGACACCGAGCAAACAGCAGACGAACAAATAGTGTAAACACCCAGCAGTGCGGTCCGGCAGCAAGATGGCCGCGAGGAGCACACGTGCTACGAGCAAAGGGGAGCATGAGGATGCAGATCCAACACAAGTGGTCGGAGCATCAGTGGTGCCAACTGAGGGATCAGTAGCAGGTCCACTGCCCCAGGCAGAACACGGACAGTACATGTTGGTGTCAACCCACAAGAAAGTGAGAACTTTTGGAGAACGCACAGGGCCAAACGCGGAGGACTATGCAAGGGAGGTTAGAGCTGCGTGGAGGTCCGGCTACAGGAGTAAGGAGGACCAAACCGATGTGATCCTCGACAGTGTAACCCCAGTTGTCCGCAGGGAGCTGCGGATACAAGTAAGAGACAATGACCCGGAGGCAATGCTTCAGGCCATACTCAGGGTGTATGGGGAATCGAGGAGCACCCAAGAACTAATGGCGCTATTTTATTCAGCGTACCAAGGGCCAAGGGAATCGGTGCGTGAGTTTGCCCATAGGCTTCATGAGATATTTGAGCAGGCAGCAGGGGCGCAGGAGAAAGCCAATGGTGTCAAGATTGACGAAACGGTGCTAAGGGACCAGTTTGTTGCCAGTCTAAGAGACGACTTGACGCGGAGAATGATGGAGGACAGGGTCCGACGCGAGCCTGCAGTATCATTTGTGTCCATAAGAGATGATGCTCTGAGATGGACCGGGAGTGGTCAAGCAGCAAGAGCTGGAATAGCCACAGTCACAGCATCCGAAGAAATGGCACCCAGGTCACATGAAGGGAACGCCGAAGTAGAGCAACTCAGAGCAGAGGTCGCACAGCTGAAGCGCCAGATGGCTGAAATGCAAGACAGGCAGAGAAGGCCGGCGAGGACCATCCGATGCTTTCGGTGCAAAAATTTAGGGCATGTACAGAGGGAATGCCCACAACAGGCACTAAACTAGACCCCTCTGTGGCTGGGAAGCAGGATGTGGAAGGGGAGCTTTGTGACTCAAATAGAAAGAGTACAGGTAGAGGGGGCAGACAATTAAAGGTTGGCATGAGGAAGAATGTAAATGGAAGGAAAGGGCCTGTTTCTCCAAATAATAGGGAGACTGAGATGTTGGTGTGGCAAGTGGGGGTCATTAACAGAAGAACCATCTCTAGATGCCACGGGGACAGCCGCAGGTACAGAAGTAGAAAGAAACGTCATTTATGGAATGGCAGCCAGAGAATCAGGTGCTATAACTGCGCTGATTTTGGGAATCATATAGCTGCCAGGTGTCCATGTGGTCCTCTACCTAGAAGATGTTTCCAATGCAAGTCAGCACAACATTTAGTGGCGAGCTGTCCGTTTGGTAACTCTGTGGCTAGGGCATCACACAAAGTGGAGCGCAGGCAGAAGGACCGCCACTCAGAAGGAAGGTTAGAGATTCAATAAATTAATATTAGACAAACATAAAGGTATGTTTTCAGGCACTCGTAAGAAATAAAGAAGTAGAACACTTGGACAACAGAAAAACAACAGACGTGAGTGGCTTACCCAGGGTTCGAACCCCGTACCTTCCGTACGACAACTCCGCCTAGCTATCAAGCGAATCACACTGACCCCACGGCCAGCTAGGCATCCCCAAAAAAAGATGCTTTGCTGGCTATTTATCAGTACGAAACACACAAGATAACACCGGAAGTATACAGTGGGCAACTCAGCCCTTAAATGACGCAATCACTTCTGTTGTTCTCCTATTAACAGTTGTGGTGAAGTGGGATGTTATAAATATGTATAGGGGACTTAGTGTACTGACTGAGATCAGCTGTGAAGGTATATATATCTAATAAGAGTAGTGTATTATATATAACCTTACTTGCTGCCACATATGTATACCTCAGTCAGAATTATTCTGGAATAGTGTGATGACTACGTTGTATGTCTAGGGTATGTGTATGATGAAGTGTAAGTCATAACAACAACAGACAGATAAACAATTTAATTTATTCCACCACACTTGACAACACTGTGACACTCACATACATATAACACTCTAAAGGATATCTTAAAGGAGTCACTGATAACTTTTCAAATAACAATATGTATTCATTGCTGTTATGAATGAATATGTGTCCTGATTCAAATACAAAGGGAACCAGGAATCACAATCAATTTTACTTACAAGTTATATGTACAGAATTTATCAATATGAATATTGTAGTGACATATATTATTAAAAGTATCCTATGTGTGTCAGTTGTGTAGTAGTAATATGAGGTAATACTGGTTTTGTTTTGTTCAAGCTCTGTTGGTATTTGTCATCATGACTTCAATAGTTTGTCTTTATTGGAACTAGTATTGGAGATGTTCTCAGTTCCTGATATTAAAACAATTTACTTCCCCTCTTAAGTTTATGTTACAATGTTATTTTAAGATGGGGGTACATAATTTTGAGCTCAGCTGGCCACATCAGCTTATCTTGCGTGATGGCGGCAGGAAAAGACTCCTCTGCTCGATTTCTCCCCTGGGCTCTGGAGACACCTCACTGATAGCTAAATGGACCAAGGAGTATGCTGTCCGACTCTGGATTCAGCAAAGCTCTGACCAGGTGCTGCTCAATACCATCAAGACCACGGTCCCTGAAAACAAGAAGGATGTACCTTCTACGTCATAACTAATTTATACTCTCTTTTTACACTGAGCACAATACATCACAAACATTGAGTTCAGAGCGTTAGGCCAACTGTCAGCTTCATCTGAAATACTTTATACCAGTATTAACCTCCTTAATGGTTACTACGCCTCTGCACTTCCAGCATTATTTCTTTCTAGTCAATCATCTAGGTGTCAGTGTACTGTTTGGCCATTCCATGCCGTTTTACTTTCCTCCGACACCTTCTGTTCAGGCTGGAGCATTATAGGCTTTACATCATGTTTGCTACTGAACTACACATATATACAGGCATAAATTAACAATTCACATTCAATTTTCATTAAAAGATACTGAATGTTTCAAGCTTACCACAATTCATAGAATAAACACAGATACGTTGACTAGCAATGAATTCTGGCACAAATACTGGCACAAATTCCCATCTGCTTATGTTCCAGGCTTTTATTTAGCAAAAATATGAGCTGGCTTCAACGCACTGTTGCTTTATCAAGCTTATTTGAACTAGTGGTCTCGAACTAACGCTCCTAAGTGATTATATCAGCGAGTCTGGCCAATGGAGCCACGTTTCGACAAGTGTTTGAAAAAAATTTTACCTTCCTACGTCTCCCCTAACAACCAAAGATAGTATTTATAGTCCGACCAATCGTGTTTAGTCTTATATTTGTTGCGCTCCAATCAATTTGGAGTTTACATGGTAGGCTATTTCCGTACGCAAGGTTTTTTTAAACACGTTATAAAAAAATTTTATGAGCAGAAATGATTTCATGCTGTCAGGCATCCCCACTATTTTATTTTGGTTATAACTTGTTAATTCCTAGACTATTTGCGTAACGTTTTACATATTCTTTGTCAGCAAGCCCCAAGGAACCCAAATATACAAATTTAAAAGAGCTAAGTGGCTGCGTTCAAAATATGCAATTTCTTCTACCTCCTGTTTCGAAGATGTGCTGTCTGGGTACTGTAATGTTTTCAAACGTAAACCCATCTATTGTCATCTTTTCTAATAAGAGTTTTTCAGGATTTAAAAACCTAACTCTGGGAAGGTTAGTGTTTTTATCACTGTCCGTCTGAAAAAAGTTAGTGCATGTGGCCTCACACGCGTGATAGTAGTAATTGTATATCGCGCGACGCGTGTTTAGTGTTGCACGTGTTCGGCTTTATGCCTCTCCCTTCTCTCTATCCTTTAGTCCATCTGTCTTTAGTTACGCCGTGTATAAAATGGAATGAATGAAATATTTAAATTAGGTCATTGATCAGCTTGGTATCTCAATGTTTTTCCAAGAAATACAGCACACGTTTCATTGAAGAAAGCGGGTAATAATATAGTAGGCTTTTACTATCAACGTGAAAGCGTTACAATTTGCAGACGAAGCATAAAACAAAGGGGATTTTCGAGTACATTCTTGGTGACAGCACTGTTATTTTACCATTGCTCTTTTCTTTATTAGAATTTATTTGTTAGGCTTTATATTTACCTTTTAATTTATATATGTGGATTAGAATATTTCACGACAACAGTATGTGTCAGTCCAAACAAGACAAAGACCTTGATACTGGGTCCAGTAAATAGTAGAAGACTTAAGGACATTAGTATAGAACAGAGGGTAGGTTTCTGGTATTGTATAAACATAAATAACACATAAGGAAGGGAAACCTGAGGCCTGTAAACAGTAAATTAATATTAGACAAACATAAAGGTATGTTTTCAGGCACTCGTAAGAAATAAAGAAGTAGAACACTTGGACAACAGAAAAAACAACAGACGTGAGTGGCTTACCCAGGGTTCGAACCCCGTACCTTCCGTACGACAACTCCGCCTAGCTATCAAGCGAATCACACTGACCCCACGGCCAGCTAGGCATCCCCAAAAAAAGATGCTTTGCTGGCTATTTATCAGTACGAAACACACAAGATAACACCGGAAGTATACAGTGGGCAACTCAGCCCTTAAATGACGCAATCACTTCTGTTGTTCTCCTATTAACAGTATGTGTCAGTCCAAACAAGACAAAGACCTTGATACTGGACCCAGTAAATAGTAGAAGACTTAAGGACATTAGTATAGAACAGAGGGTAGGTTTCTGGTATTGTATAAACATAAATAACACATAAGGAAGGGAAACCCGAGGCCTGTAAACAGTAAATTAATATTAGACAAACATAAAGGTATGTTTTCAGGCACTCGTAAGAAATAAAGAAGTAGAACACTTGGACAACAGAAAAACAACAGACGTGAGTGGCTTACCCAGGGTTCGAACCCCGTACCTTCCGTACGACAACTCCGCCTAGCTATCAAGCGAATCACACTGACCCCACGGCCAGCTAGGCATCCCCAAAAAAAGATGCTTTGCTGGCTATTTATCAGTACGAAACACACAAGATAACACCGGAAGTATACAGTGGGCAACTCAGCCCTTAAATGACGCAATCACTTCTGTTGTTCTCCTATTAACAGTATGTGTCAGTCCAAACAAGACAAAGACCTTGATACTGGGTCCAGTAAATAGTAGAAGACTTAAGGACATTAGTATAGAACAGAGGGTAGGTTTCTGGTATTGTATAAACATAAAATAACACATAAGGAAGGGAAACCCGAGGCCTGTAAACAGTAAATTAATATTAGACAAACATAAAGGTATGTTTTCAGGCACTCGTAAGAAATAAAGAAGTAGAACACTTGGACAACAGAAAAACAACAGACGTGAGTGGCTTACCCAGGGTTCGAACCCCGTACCTTCCGTACGACAACTCCGCCTAGCTATCAAGCGAATCACACTGACCCCACGGCCAGCTAGGCATCCCCAAAAAAAGATGCTTTGCTGGCTATTTATCAGTACGAAACACACAAGATAACACCGGAAGTATACAGTGGGCAACTCAGCCCTTAAATGACGCAATCACTTCTGTTGTTCTCCTATTAACAGTATGTGTCAGTCCAAACAAGACAAAGACCTTGATACTGGGTCCAGTAAATAGTAGAAGACTTAAGGACATTAGTATAGAACAGAGGGTAGGTTTCTGGTATTGTATAAACATAAATAACACATAAGGAAGGGAAACCCGAGGCCTGTAAACAGTAAATTAATATTAGACAAACATAAAGGTATGTTTTCAGGCATTCGTAAGAAATAAAGAAGTAGAACACTTGGACAACAGAAAAAACAACAGACGTGAGTGGCTTACCCAGGGTTCGAACCTCGTACCTTCCGTACGACAACTCCGCCTAGCTATCAAGCGAATCACACTGACCCCACGGCCAGCTAGGCATCCCCAAAAAAAGATGCTTTGCTGGCTATTTATCAGTACGAAACACACAAGATAACACCGGAAGTATACAGTGGGCAACTCAGCCCTTAAATGACGCAATCACTTCTGTTGTTCTCCTATTAACAGTATGTGTCAGTCCAAACAAGACAAAGACCTTGATACTGGGTCCAGTAAATAGTAGAAGACTTAAGGACATTAGTATAGAACAGAGGGTAGGTTTCTGGTATTGTATAAACATAAATAACACATAAGGAAGGGAAACCCGAGGCCTGTAAACAGTAAATTAATATTAGACAAACATAAAGGTATGTTTTCAGGCACTCTCAAGAAATAAAGAAGTAGAACACTTGGACAACAGAAAAACAACAGACGTGAGTGGCTTACCCAGGGTTCGAACCCCGTACCTTCCGTACGACAACTCCGCCTAGCTATCAAGCGAATCACACTGACCCCACGGCCAGCTAGGCATCCCCAAAAAAAGATGCTTTGCTGGCTATTTATCAGTACGAAACACACAAGATAACACCGGAAGTATACAGTGGGCAACTCAGCCCTTAAATGACGCAATCACTTCTGTTGTTCTCCTATTAACAGTATGTGTCAGTCCAAACAAGACAAAGACCTTGATACTGGGTCCAGTAAATAGTTTGTCTAATATTAATTTACTGTTTACAGGCCTCGGGTTTCCCTTCCTTATGTGTTATTTATGTTTATACAATACCAGAAACCTACCCTCTGTTCTATACTAATGACCTTAAGTCTTCTACTATTTACTGGACCCAGTATCAAGGTCTTTGTCTTGTTTGGACTGACACATACTGTTAATAGGAGAACAACAGAAGTGATTGCGTCATTTAAGGGCTGAGTTGCCCACTGTATACTTCCGGTGTTATCTTGTGTGTTTCGTACTGATAAATAGCCAGCAAAGCATCTTTTTTTGGGGGATGCCTAGCTGGCCGTGGGGTCAGTGTGATTCGCTTGATAGCTAGGCGGAGTTGTCGTACGGAAGGTACGGGGTTCGAACCCTGGGTAAGCCACTCACGTCTGTTGTTTTTCTGTTGTCCAAGTGTTCTACTTCTTTATTTCTTACGAGTGCCTGAAAACATACCTTTATGTTTGTCTAATATTAATTTACTGTTTACAGGCCTCGGGTTTCCCTTCCTTATGTGTTATTTATGTTTAGAGATTCAACCATCACTGGAAATGTCGACCAGCAGCGGATCAAATCCCCAGGAGCTTGAAGAAAGAAACGTGAAGGGCGAGCACCAAGAAAACCGGATCAAGATGGTAGGAGGTCGGCCTGAAGGAGTAGTGCGGATGGAAGGGAAAGAGGTAAATTGTGTGTTTGACACAGGTTCACAGGTGTCTACCATCACAGAGCAATGTTTCAGGGAGATGTTTGGAGGGCTCCCCTTAGATGAGGGTAGATGGGTGCGCCTGACAGCAGCAAATGGTGCCACCATTCCATATATTGGTCACTTAGTGGTGGACATACAAGTTGGGTGCACAGTAGTGAAAAACTGAGGGGTTTATGTTGTCAAGGAAGTACAAGGACCTAGAAACCAGAAGAAAACACCAGGGATGACGCAGAAGTCAGACTCTAGAAAAGTATGGGTAGCTGGGAGAAAGCAAACCCACATACCTGCTCGATCGATCAGGGCCATAACAGTCAAATGCAGGAGAGGAGGCCAGTCAGAACGTACTTTTCTCTTTGAGCCAAACAAAGACTTAGAACACAGACGGCTGATTATGAGTCATACATTGACTGTTCTTAGAAGTGGGTCCTGTGATATTCAGGCCATAAATTTGGGAGATGAGGACTTGTTTTTAGCTCCCGGGACATAAGTAGGAATACTGACAGAAGCTGGGGTGGACGATAGCACATATTTCAGAGTTGTAGGAGCTCAAGAGGTAGAAATGTCAGCAAGTCCACCATACACGAATCCAGAGCAAGAGATGTGCCCAATTGACCTGACCGAGTTTGAGGGCAGTGAGACTGAGGAGCAGGAAGTAAGAGCATTGTTGAGACGCTATGCCGATCTTTTTGCCACAGATGAGACAGATGTAGGGTACACGGACAGGGTAAAGCACACCATCCCATTAACAGATGACACCCCAGTTAAGCAGCCTTACAGGAGAATACCTCCTGCTTTCTATAAAGAGGTACAGGATCACCTACAAGGATTGCTTGACAAACAAATAATCAAGGAGAGTTGCAGTCCTTGGGCCTCCCCAATAGTTTTGGTCCGGAAGAAAGATGGTCGGCTTAGAGTCTGCGTAGACTTCAGGGCACTCAACAGCAAGACGAAGAGGGATGCATACCCTCTACCCCGAGTAGATGAGTACCTGGATGCGTTAGGAGGAGCAAAGATATTCTCATCGCTTGATCTGGCAAGTGGTTACTATCAAGTAGCAATGGATGAGAAAGACCAAGAAAAAACCGCCTTCACTACCCCTTTTGGACTTTATGAATACACCAGGATGCCTATGGGCTTAGCCAACTCGGCCAGCACCTTTCAACGATTAATGCAGAGCAGTATGCATGATTTAGTGTTCCAGCTGATACTAGTATACCTTGATGACATTTTGGTGTACTCTGCTGACTTCACTAACCATTTGAGCCGACTGGAGAAAGTATTCTCTAAGCTACGCCAGCTAGGGCTGAAGTTGAATGTAAGCTGTTTAGGACGACAATTGAATTCTTGGGGCATACTATATCAGCAGATGGGATAGGAGCTATGGAAGACAAGGTTGAAGGCTGTTCATGAGGCCCCTGTACCACGTTCCAGACTGAGTTACGGTCATTCCTGGGATTGGCCAGTTACTACCGCAGATTTGTGCCGGGCTTTGCAAAGATAGCCAAACCGCTACATGATTTAGTAGCTGCGCTCAATCAAGGCATGCAGACTAAAAGACGAAGTAAGTCACCCATAGGAGAGTTGTGGACAGAAGAGTGTGCTGTAGCCTTTGAGACACTGAAAAAGGCACTAACCTCCACACCGCTACTAGGGTTCCCTAACTTCTCGCTACCATTTATCCTGGAGGTAGATGCATCATTTGAAGGATTGGGAGCAATTCTCTCGCAAGTACAAGATGGAACAAAGAAAGTCTTGGCATATGCAAGTCGCACACTTCGACCCTCTGAAAGAAACTCAAAAAGCCGTATGAGACTGGCACTGCTAGGTCTTAAGTGGGCCATGACTGAGAAGTTCAGAGGTTACCTGCTAGGATCACAAGTAGAGGTATTTACAGACAATAGGGGTCTGGCCTTCTGGGAGAAAGCTAAACTGGGAGCTATAGAGCAGAGATGGATGGCCCAGATGGCGATGTTTAACTACACAATCCGACATCGGGCAGCAAGAGCCAATGGAAATGTAGATTATTTGTCCCGTTTTCCTATTGAAACCGCAGGCGAGGAACTGGAGGATGACGCAGATGTTGCAATAAGTGGCATAACAGCTGGGGTTATCGGAGAGTTTACCCAGATACCATATGAGATAGGGTTGATGACAGCAACAAGCCAGAAAGATATCAGTGAAAGGGTACCGGCCGAATCAACCACAGCACCAGCAACCACTCAAGCATTTCCCACCTATTCGCGTGAGGAATTGATAAATCTCCAGGGAGCGGATGATGTGGTAGCGATGGTTAGGAAGATGGTAAAGGATGGCACCAGACCTGCAGGAAAAGATGCTCGAAAGATCCCCTTGGCTGCAAGGAAACTACTTAATCAGAGTAACCGGCTCGAAGTGACAGATGGGTTGTTATACCGGACAGTGAAGGGATCAGATGGATCCAGCATAAAACAACTGGTAATACCTGAGTCCATGAAACCACGGATACTAGACTGCTCACAGGGTGGGCCATCAGGGAAGAGAGCGCATGCTGCCGTTGCTGAGAAGTAGGTGCTTCTGGGTAGGCATCACAGCTGATGTTGACGTCTTTTGTCGCAGATGCAACCGAAGTAACGTCGCCAAGGCACCTCAACTGAAGTTTCATGGGCCATCGGGAAACTTGATTGCCTCCAGACCGCTTGAGGTGGTAGCAATGGATTTCACACTGCTAGAGCGGGATTCCAAAGGGTTTGAGAATGTTTTAGTGCTGACAGATGTGTTCAGCAAGTACACCATTGCTATACCAACAAGAGACCAAAAAGCAACAACAGCCACCAAGGCCCTGGTGGAAAAGTGGTTCCAGTATCTCGGAGCTCCTCAGAGGATAAACTCTGATCAAGGCCGGAACTTCGAGTCAGCGATAGTCGCAGAGCTGTGCAAGGTATATGGAGTCCACAAGAGCCGCACTACAGCTTACAATCCTAAAGGCAACGGGCAGTGCGAGCGCTTCAACAAGACGTTGCATGATTTGCTGAGACCCATGACAGCCGACCAGAAGCGAAGGTGGTCTGAGCATCTAGCGGAGGTGGTTATGGTCTACAACTCTACCCCCCACTCTTCGACAGGGTACTCACCATACTACCTCCTCTTCGGCAGAGAACCGAGGCTTCATCTAGACTTCATGATAGGCACGCGCCCAGATGAAGAGCCGGAGACAACTGACGAGTGGCTGCAAGGTCACCTAGAGAGGTTGCACATAGCCCACCAAAAAGCTGCAGAGAGAATGCAGAAAATGGCCGCTGACAGGAGGGAGAGAAGTAATCAGCTTCCAGGCCCCACACCATTGCGAGTGGGTGAAAGAGTGCGGAAAAGAGTGCACTACACTGACAGGGCCAGAATACAAGACGTGTGGTCCACGACGAATTCATTGTATCGTCAATTCCAGAAGCAAGCGGTGGTCCTTATGTGATAAGGCCAGCAGGCAACGAAGATCTGAAGATGAGGGTTGCGGCGCACGAACTGAGACGAAGTGAGGACAAAGATGATTCTCCGAATCTGGTAGATGCTACCCTAGGCCTACCTGAGGCACCAGCTTCGCCAGATAAGACAGATCCTGGGGAGGACGTGCATGGTCTAATGCCCGAACCAGGCTGGTATGCCCTGCAGCCAATAGAGGGTCCTGCCCCGAGACGATCTGAGAGGTTACAACTGAAGCGCCAGAGGGAGTGATGTTGTCGGGACGACAACAAAATCAGGAGGGAGATATTTTATGGGGCCGGGAAGACACCCCTGAGGCCCCACCCCCACTTCAGTTCAAGGCATGTTTGTCGCCCATATATTTTCGGTCGGCCCACGTGACTGTCAGCTCACGTGACGGCGCGAGCCTGGGTTGTGAAAAATCTGAAGTAGAAGATACGTAATGAGGTCATAATAATGCCTAGAAATTAATTGTGGTGTATAGTTGTGAGTCATATTTGATATTCGTGTGTTATATTAAATAGCTGTAGGTTTTATTTGTGTTTTCGCTATTTCTAAAGCGATAATCGCGTGTGATATTTAAGTAGCCAAGATTAATATGCCCAGCGCGCAGTAAGTGAGTGATGCGCCATAGGGCCTATATAAGAAGCGCCTAGCCGGCGAATGAGGATATTGCAAGAACCGCCCAGAGAGAGAAACGAGGCGCCCTGTGTGGGTAAGCAGAAGAACACAAAGACATGACACAGTAGCAATCTGGCACATGCTGGGTGTTTTGTTTGTTTAGTGTTTGGTTTGTTTAATGTTTGCTTCAGTGTGCTCTTAGTCACTGAATGGGTTGCAAAAATAAATGTAGCCCCTGCCTCTAGAATCAAGAGTTTTATTGTTGAATCGGGTCGGTGCGAGTGTGACACGAGAGTGATCAAACATATCACAATATAATCATCATCACCATCTCGCCCACCCTATCACATATCTATCTATCTATCTTATCTATCTATCTATCTATCTATCTATCTATCTATCTATCTATCTATCTATCTATCTATCTATCTATCTATCTATCTATCTATCTATCTATCTATCTATCTATCTATCTATATTTCTTTCTATCTATCTATCTATCTATCTATCTATCTATCTATCTATCTATCTATCTATCTATCTATCTATCTATCTATCTATCTATCTATCTATCTATCTATCTATCTATCTATCTATCTATCTATCTATCTATCTATCTATCTATCTATCTATCTATCTATCTATCTATCTATCATGTTTCGCACTTCGTGACAGAATCCAGTGCTCAAAGAAATCTTCTGACTCACATTAGAAGGACGCCACCCACTTTCTACAGTCATGTTTTGAGAAAAAGAAAGCTAGAATATGTCGCGACAACAGGAAACATTGGAGGAAAATGAGGCAGAGGACGGCAAAGGCAGAAGATACTGGACAGTTTGGCAAAGAAGTCAACAACAGAAATGACAAACTGTCCTGGAGAAGGAAGTTGTGGAGAGACAGGATCGCCAACGTCACAGATGCACCAGGCATGGTACTAGACGACGAGGACGACCTGGAATAATCTGTTCAAGAAATTACACGAACTCATCACGTGACATCAAGGAGATAAACTCGTAATTCACGTGACGTTCTAGATATCGTACATTCTAAAACTAAAAAACTATAACTGACGAAAATCAATAAGGTGCTTTTTTTCTCCAACTTATTCACAAAGACAGCATTAGTTAATTATTACCCGGAAGTGCACTGAAGTTTAAATTTGTCACGACACGGAAAATAAAGATAAAACATACATGTTTACTTTTTCTCACTTGGGTTAAGAGCTTGTTTTTAGTTACTTGAACTGTCTAGTCCAGCGGTGGCCAAACTACGGCCCGCGGGCCAGATTCGGCCCGCCAACCAGTTTTGACCGGCCCGCCAACTTGTTTTGGCCGGCCTCTTATTGTTGATTGAAGCCACACTCTTCACAATGAAATAACACACAAATGTATGTTTGAAATAAATAATTACATGTCATATTACAAATTACAAAACAAATTAAAACAACAGATTCATTATATTTTTTTACAGTAATTTAAGTCCGAAGACTGGTATGCATGTCTTGGCAGATGTGCAGTACAGTAGTTTGCCGATGCGTTCTGTACGTGGTTCATTATACAAGTATATGTAAAACTAAATCTCAGAACGTTAATTTATAAGGATTTTATAGGTCTGGCCCTCTGGTGTTACCCTTTACCATAATCTGGCTCTCGGCCAACCTTAGCTTGGCCACCACTGGTCTAGTCTGTGGGGGAAAAGGTGACTTTTATTTAGTTCTGTCGTTTGTGTGTTTGGGGTCAGAGTCGCTTAGAGGTATGGCGTCCGACTTAAGTTCTAAAAGTACCGGGTTCGATTCCCAGTAGCGGGAATATAATTTATGAAAATATTTATTTTTTTCAGATCTAGTGGTCTTAATGATGTCAGACTCTTCTCCCCCCCCCCCCCCCCCCCCCCGGTCTCCTGGACAGTGAGATCAATGTCTAGCTTTCTGGAATAAGGGCGAAAAAAGGAGGACTCGTGTGCAAGTTACTCTGATTAAAAATCCTACGGCAGTTGGAAATCGTAAAGAGTAAGCCGTAACGCCACTGTCCTGGCAAAAAAAAAATAGAAACCTTCCCACCATAAACATATTTATAAAATGTGTGAGTCCTATATACATACATTGAGATTCTCGCCAATGCTACGGAGTTCGTGCACTGTGCTGAGATCCTCCTTGTGTGATCTAAGGGAAGAGATCGGAGCACAGATGGAGTTGTCGGCGTGCAATGAAGATTGTCCTTAAAGCCAAACCAAACCATTCTGTCTTTTGTTATGTTTAAAACAATTGTCATAATTTCTTTTATATTTTGTTCCTATGTTATTGTTGTATTTATTTATTTATTGGTTTTTTTTTTTTTTCCTCTTAGAATGTTACAGACGTTTGTGTTCACATACTGGACATATACATTTATGCTCTTAGACTATATAAGTTTCTTATTTGGACTGTTCAAGATGATTGTGTCCTCATTCTGATATATACATAAACGTGTGCTCTTAGACAATATCATCATCATCTCAACCCGTAACCCGTCATGGGTCGTAGGGGTGCCATGGTGGAAGCATCAGCAGACAGGGTCCTCCACTGCTCTCTATCCTCAGCAATGCGTACAAATGTGGAAAAACCGTGCCCTGCCCATTCTTTGATGTTATCAGCCCAGGATTTTCTTTGCCTTCGTCTTCTCCGTTTACCTTCGACTGTTCCCTGGAGGATCGTTTTCGAAAGGGAGTCATGACGAGTTACATGCCCAAACCAGGCAAGCTTTCGACGTTTCACTACTGACAAAAGTGGTTCTTGGTGGCCTGCATACGTGTTTATTTTCTCTCTAACATAGACATTTGTTTTGTGCTCTTTATAGCAAATGCGCAAAATTCTTCTATAACATTTGTACTCGAAAGCCTGAATCCTTTGCTCTGTATCTGCAGTGAGTGTCCAGCCCTCACACCCATACAAGAGAATAGAAATACAAGTGATTTGTATAATTTGATCTTCACAGGAAAACGGATGTTACTTTTCCAGATCACATTCAGCCTTGTCATGGCAGCTGAAGCCATCTCAAGTCTTGTCTTGATTTCTTTACTTGATCTTCCATCACTACATATAGTGGACCCCAGATATTTAAAGGTGTTAACTTCTTCTAACGTTTGCCCATTTAACGTAATGTTGGTCGGAAAATGTTTCTTATGGCTATTCACCAAAATCTTGCTTTTTTCTATATTAATTTCCATCCCATACGTTCTTGTTACTTTCTCCAGTCTAGAGGTAAGGTCTTGAAGTTCTGATTCTGTTCCAGCTATAAGATCGATATCATCAGCAAAACGTAGATTGCAAAGAGGTTGGCCTCCAATCGATATGGTTGTTTTATAATCGTAGAGAGCCTCCTGCATAATATGTTCTAGATATATATTAAAGAGCACTGGGGACAGGAACTCGTACAGTTGTTTTGCAATGTCATTGGGCACTGACAATATAAGGATATTATCTTGTTTCTCCCTCCCCGCGCGACGCGAGCGACGAAACTGTTCAGTACAGTTATTTTGAATCCTGCCAGTTAGTCATTGCTTGTCTCAAAGATTGTCATGCATGTCTAAGTTCACACTGTCTCACGGTGAAACCGCGAATGGCTCATTAAAGCAGTCGAGGTTCCTTGGAGGCTAATGGATAACTGTGGCAATTCGTAATCCCAGACCCTCTGCTCTTATGTCTGTTTCCCTTTACACAGAAAGGACTAAAAAGGGATTGAATTGTTCCGTATCCTACTAATGACTAGGCTGTTGCTACTGGTGTCAGACTGTATCGGCTAGACCGTTCCTCTGACGTCCAGGCCGGGTCATGCTGCATGGGCAACAGCTTGATCTAACATTGCCCAACCTCGTGCCACCGAAAGTTATTTCGGGAGGTACGCTCCTTTGGTCAGAAATGACTAGTAGGGAAGATCACAATTATCTTGTTTACATAAATTTTGTTTAGACAGTATAAGTTTATCTGAGAATGTTAAAGACGTGTATCCACATACTGATTACGTAAATGTGTATCTTACATACACGTTTGTGACTCTTATTGTGACAATATAACGTGTGCTCTTAGACAATATAAGTTTGCAATATTAGAATATTAAAGATTTTTATGTAATCTTACTGGTTACATAAACTCTGTTTATACAGTATAAGTTTATCTGAGAATGTTAAAGACATTTGTGTCCACATACTGGTTACGTAAATGTATGTTCTTAGAGTATATAAGTTTGTTATTTAGACTGTTAAAGATGATTGTGTCCTCATACTGGACATATACATTTATGCTCTTAGACTATATAAGTTTGTTATTTAGACTGTTAAAGATGATTGTGTCCACATACTGGACATATACATTTATGCTCTTAGACTATATAAGTTTGTTATTTAGACTGTTAAAGATGATTGCATCCTCATACTGGACATATACATTTATGCTCTTAGACTATATAAGTTTGTTATTTAGACTGTTAACGATGATTGCGTCCTCATACTGGTTCTATACGTTTGTTATTTAGACTGTTAAAGATGATTGTGTCCTCATACTGATTCTATACGTTTGTTTTTTAGACTGTTAAAGATGATTGTGTCCTCATACTGATATATACAAAAACGTGTGCTCTTAGACAATATAAGGTTGTAATATTAGAAGGAAGGCCTGATGAAAAATAATATGAGAAGCAGGAACACTCGTTTTTAAAGAAGATGAAATAAAAGATGATATGGGAAGTCAGACCTTTCTAGAGAATATCAAGTGGAAGATAATATGAGCAGATAGAGAAAGACGTTTTTTAAGAGAAGACCAGGTAAAAAATGATAGGGGAATAAAGGCGTTCTTAGAGAATATCAGATAAAAGTAGGTATGGAAAGATTAAGAGAAGATGTAACGGGGTTCGGAGTGGCTAAGAGGTATGGCGTCCGCCTGGAATTCTAAAGGTGCCGGGTTCAATTCACAGTAGAGGGAATATAATTTATGGAAATTTTTTTCAGAACCAGTAGTCCTAATGATATCATACTCCCCCCTGGTCTTCTGATTAGTGAGATCAGATGACTAGTCTTCTTGGATAAGGGCGAAAAAATAGGAGGTTCTGTGTGCAAGTTGCACACGTTAAAAATCCCACGGCAGTCGGAAATCGTAAAGAGTTAGCCATAAACCACTGTCCTGGCAAAATTTAAAAATTAGAAGCCTACCCACCACAAAAATATTTGTAGAATGTGATTCCTATGTACACACATTGAGATTCTCGCCTGTGCTATGGAGTTCTCGCAATGTGCTGAGATTCTCCTTGTGTGATCTAAGGGAGGAGATCGGATCACTGATGGAGTTGTGCGTGAGCAATTAAGATAGTCCTTAAAACCAAAAACCAAAAAAATAGACATAGTCTGGCAACATAATAGCATGGACATGACCATAGATCTAAACTACCTAATCTATGGCTAAGGCCCCTGTTCTAAAATAGACCATATATATAATGAGAGAGGGAAGAGAGGGAGGAGATATGAATATAGTTAACAATCATAGATTAGATCAACAACAAAAATGATGATCTACTGACAAGCACGAAACAATTGTATTAACTCTTACATTATTTTGTAATATATTATTCCCTCCGGAAAATATTTTTGTCATGTTTTATCTACTAACCATACATGTGGAATTTTCTCCCTAGTTTCCCGCCAACAACATCCCGTAATTACAGCGCGCGTGACTGAAAGCAATTTTGATGAAAATGACAAAGATATAATCAATGTCGTATGAAAACTTTCGTTAGATCTTATTTATTATGTTCTAAATAGTTTCTGATTGCTTTATCGATCGAATGGTCTAATGGCTTGTTTTAGGTTCAATCCCCTATCTTCATCAATGCCAAAAGAATCATATAAAGATAACACAAAATTTCACTATGTCTTTATGTTGTTTTTAGGCGTGCGAACTAACTTTTGTGGCGCCATTTCATTTGGTCTGTGGGTGAGTTAAAGCTGAGAAAACGAAGAAATATGGAGTCAATATAAATTTTCGTACTGTACTTATTACTCACTGTTCCGAACCTGAACTCTGCTGTAAACACAATCCATTTCTATTTCTTTCTACCGTTGACATGTTTTTTTTCCGCTTTACAATCATTGTTTACGATCTCTCAACTTTACGATCTCTCCACTTTACGATCTCTCAACTTTACAATCTCTCTTCAGTTTACAATTCTAGCTTGCTCAGATTCATTCCTACACCGTCCATTTCTTCTTGGGAGCTTCTGTGTTACTTTTGTCTTCAGAATACACTCTTCCTGTCTCTTTTAGCCTTCATCCGTTCAGTGACACTCTAATTCTGGTCGATGTCATGTGACTTTCTGTTCCGACTACAGTTAGTGTGTTTCCTTGTTCATTCTTATTATCAGTTCGGTGGTTTTGAAATATGTAATTCCCCAATAGGGTCCTCTGACTATTCTGATGCAAAATAATGCAGCTGTCACAGTACGCGACAGTACGCACCCATTGACTCTTACATCACAGAAATAAAACTAACCGTAGTCTGTCTTGCAAGGGATGTTTAGGAAGTTACCCGCATTTACACGCATTGGTTCAAAAAGAGACTGTGAATCAGCGTTGCCAATCTAATTTTGAAACAAAACCTAGATATCGGCGACTTGGGCTAATTTGAGCTATTTTTGGGCTTTTGGGCGATTTAATGGGATATTTTGCCCGATTTTTAGACGAAATCTAGGTGGCGTTCTTCAACTAGTGAAGTAAAATAACACTTAGACGGGACCAAAAAAAAAAAAAAAAAAACAACCTAGATCTAGGTGAATCCACCAGGGAGTGGCAACGCTGCTGTGAATAAATTGTAGCCATTTCGGAAGCTATTTTTGGGCTTTTGAGCGATTTAATGGGATATTTTGCCCGATTTTTAGACGAAATCTAGGTGGCATTCTTCAATTAAGAAAGTAAAATAACCCTTAGACGGGACCAAAAAAAAAAAAAAACTAGATCTAGGTGAATCCACCAGGGAGTGGCAACGCTGCTGTGAATAAATTGTAGCCATTTCGGAATGGACTGATTTTAAATTGCTATATTCTAGGCCAGGCTGCACTTCAGACAAGTGAAGACTGTGGTAGGGCTTGAAAATCGGTTACACACTTCGACTGGCTCCCGGCCCTTTCATCCAAGGATGTCACTGCGGCTCCGATATTCGGTCGCTACATGTTTATTTTGTCATTGACAGTTTATGAGGTTGGCGGCAGGAGAGTCTATAGTTTTTGCATAGACAGGGCTTTCATGTTGGTAATGATGAGGATGTTGCTGTCTTACGTTGTTGTTTGATGTAGTGGTGGTGGAGTTGATGAAAGAGCTGTTCATGCTGGACATAGTTCAATGATGCCATCTGGACGAACATAATTAAAGAAAACAGTTTAATTTTGATAGAAATGCGCAACATATAAACATAGCGTCCTATTGGCAGAGTTGTTAGAGCGCTGGTGTCTCGCGGCAAAGGTGCCGGGTTTGAGTCTCGGTACCGACACGCTCCAATCTACCCAGCTGTAAATGGGTACCTGACCAGAGTGAGGGAAAGAAAAAGCAGCGAGGAAAGGAACTGGTCACCCTACCTTTCGATGCTGGACCTAGTATGGTGAAGTCTCTAACACTTCCACTCCCCTACGGCAGTATAAACTATGGGACTACTTTTTTATAAACATGAAATCGATAAAGATAAGTCTTTATAATTTGTGCTTGACCTTTCATAAAACTGGCTTCCTAGCTCAGTGGTCTATGGTTCGATCCCCAGATGAGGTGGGAATTTTTTAGGTCGCAAACGGCTCCTGGGTCGACCCAGCCCCAACTGGGTACCAGAGCAACTCTGGGAAGGTTAAGGCGGCCTGCGTTATGTTGACCACGTCACACCTAGTGTGCCGATGGTCAAGAAAATATGGGCCTAACACCATATTCTCAATAAGCCTCAATGGGCGTGTAACGGGATCCTTTACCTTACCTTTTTTTCATAAACGATAAAATTACTAGCTGCGTGGGGCATAACCAGTTGTTTTTTTCCCCCCAATTAATTTGGGACATGAGTTTCGAGGAATTGAACTTGAAATTAATATTTTTCAGCAAAAATGGATGGAAATGTAGTTCACTATGATAACGTGAGTTCTTTACACAACATGTGAGGAGTTTTTAAGAGTATATTGGGTGAATAATCTTGCAAAACGTGGGAAAGGTGAATCACTAACATTCGTGTTTGAGTTACACACCATCAAAGTTTGGTTCACATTAAGCCTAGAGTACAGACATTTAGTTTTGTGAGATCTCATGTTTCAACATATCTTTTGTAAAGAAAAGAGTTCACACGTAAATTTAATTATCATAGTAATCATTGTGATAGAGTTAAAAGATTTCGGAAGCATTTTCAAATATTGTTTCTGGTCTTGAACTGCAGAAGGCTAAAGCAACGAAGAAGGAAACTGATTACCTATCTCATAAAGCTGAGACTGAGTATCGTCATAAAGCTGAGATTGAGTATCGTCATAAAGCTGAGATTGAGTATCGTCATAAAGCTGAGATTGAGTATCGTCATAAAGCTGAGATTGAGTATCGTCATAAAGCTGAGATTGAGTATCGTCATAAAGCTGAGATTGAGTATCGATGAAGCCTTTAACACGTCATTTCCCTACGGCAGTAAATGCCGTGGGACTATTTTTACCTTTTGTTTATCGTCTACATTTCCAGTTTAACGGAGCGCCACTTTTCAATGTTTACGGTTGGAGGTACTTTCTCCACTTCAGTACGTCGCTTCCACGAGCATGAGACAGTTGACTTGAAATATGAACTGTACTGACTTACTGAAGAACAATCATGTATACAGAGATATGGAGGGGCGGGAGGATGTATAATTAGACACTTACTGGGCTGGCAGTAAATTTAGCATTCATCGCAGGACAATATCGACTAGGAAAATCCATATATCAATCATTTTCGTTAATCTTATATTAACGGAAACACATGACCAAAGGTCATAGAGTATGATGCCTGGATCCTGATCTGGGTCTAAGAAGGAGGATTAAAGATACTGTTCCAGTTAAAGTTATACTGATGATTGCGTCTATAACTGGTCTGAGTCGTTCCCTGGTCCTATATACAATAGTTGTGTGGGGTGGTCGCGGCAATGGCCACAGTCCACGAAGAACTATTTTTGTGGTGCTGGGTAGGCAGTGCGGTAAGTAACGATTCACTCTTGTAGCTAACCGATGGCGTAGTTCGGATGGTCCTAGGTTCGTTTTCCTGTTAAACCTATCTCTTCTGTTACTTTTTTGCTGTCTAGTTGTCTACTTTTTTTCCCCATGAGTACCTGCAATATACTCAGTTATGATTTTATTATTTACTGTTTACTATCCAGACTGTTTGTATAAGAACAATCTCTGGTAAGCTTTTTTAATAAGGTGGAAGTACATAAAAATGAAACGAAATTGTGAAATTAACAGAAAATACTTATTCTAAAGGTTTTTTTTAAGATTGTAGAGAGTTGAAGGTTGACATGACCGCTAAAGATGTCTCTTCCGTGGTACATGCACTCATAGGAAGTTTTATTTACTGACTGATGACTCAAGCGGATAAATGAACCTGCTCACTTACCTGGGCACTGGACTGTATTGTCAGTATATAACTATACCTGTAACTGAAGCATTAAAGTACAGAAGCTGTGATATAGTATACATAAGCTTATGCTAAAAAGCAGGTCGGCAACCAGTCCAAGTGAATGAGTTGGTAGATCTTTAGACGACTGGGGGGGGGGGGGGGGGGGAAAGGGGGGGGGGGGGGGTTTTTTAAACTAGGGACATTTTGGACTAGATCTCTCACACCAGCATTTAAAATCGTGGTGTCCCCGGGATCAAAGGTACTTTTCCCGAATGTCCAATGAAAACTCTCGAGCTGACTACTAAATTATATTCTGCTTCGAAGACGCCCAACGTATGTGGAACAGCGAATGCGCATATGCAGACACCAGTACCATTCGTGGAAAAGCTCTACGGAGACTCATTTAGCCTCAAGCTGACTACAGCTTTCTTTGAAAACATTCAAGTAGATGTCTGAGAGTGTACGAAGAAGAAGAAATATTCGTGACCCACATGTGATAACAACGCGATCTTTTCTTTGTAAGGTTCATTATCCCCTTTCTTCCCCCCCCCCCCCAAAACTTAAAATCACACACACACGCATGCATATATATATATATATATATATATATATATATATATATATATATATATATATATATATATATATATATATATATATATATGCCACGTGTAAGTATCTTCCCCTGACATAAATAAATGCCACGTTTACGTATCTTCCCCTGACAGAAGTAAGTGCCACGTTTACATATCTTCCCTTATCTTCCCCTGACAGAAGTAAATGCCACGTTTACGAATCTTCCTCTGACATAAGTAAATGCCACGTTTACATATCTTCCCCTGACATAAATAAATGCTACTCTTACATATCTTCCCCTGACACAAGTAAATGCTACGTTTATGTATCTTCCCCTGACATAAGTAAATGCCACGTTTACATATCTGTCCCTGACAGAAGTAAAGAAACATTATTTAAAAACATTTGTTTTACTACATCGTTGACAGGACCAATATGTTTCCTAGTAATGCCACGTTTCCGTATCTTCCCCTGAGAGAAGTAAATGCCACGTTTATATATCTTCCTCTGACAGAAGTAAATGCCACGTTTACACATGTCCCTGACAGAAGTAAAGAAACATTATTTAAAAACATTTTTTTTACTATATCGTTGACATGACCAATATGTTTCCTAGTAATGCCACGTTTGCGAATCGGCCTCAGACAAAAACATTAATAGACCTGTCCAAGTATCAAGTAACACAGCGACATTAAGTAGAGTCTTTTTATGTTATCTGTGACAGGGAGTCTGGCACGCCAGAGGTCGCGTAAACAATTCTGACCGTGAGATATTCAATTTTGCTACTTCAGTTGTCTGTGACCTTTGTGTCTTTCTCAAGAAAATTCTTGTTAAAAATAATTACCGTAATTTTTTGTCATTTAATTTTCCATTATATCCGTTATCAATTTTCCGAGATTTTCATTCGTTCGTATATTTCGTCTTCTTTCATTTTTTCCTAAACCATGTTTTACGCTGATCTTCAAGCTGTCTTCAGAAGGTTTTTTGGTTAGAAATAATTACCTTTGTTTTTCATTTCATTGAAATTCCTGTTTGTCCTGAAATCTAGCTCCCGAGACCTTTACTTGTCCCTTGATTAACAAGCGTGTTTGGAAAGTGGCATATCCTGTGTGACTTTCTATACAAAACTGGCATTTCTGGTTTTTTTATTTTTTATTTTGTTGCGTGAGAGAAAGGGTTGTGTCAAGATATTCCAGGCTGTTATTAATACAGATAATAAAAGTGAATAAAAGAAATGATTGATACAATCAGGGTCAGGCTTAGGCCGATTTAACCTATTTGAAATTCGACCCTGGAGCTGTTTGCGGTCTAAAAAATCCAGCCTCAACCATGGACCAGCAAGCTAGAAGGCAGTGCACTAACTGCTGCGCTTCCGCAGCTCCCATATTCGATTATACGGTTTAAAAAATAGACCAAAATTTATATTTATTAGCCACATTTTGACATAAAACGTTTTCAACACAGGTCTAATCTTAAGTATAGGGGACCCCACCAGAATGGGACAAGTCGTGCCCCGCAATTACTAAGCCCGACCCTGCATGTAATAATTGCACAATGGAAAAATGAAAACCTTAGTCCAAGCAGAAGAAAAGGACGAATATAATAATTCTCAAATCGAAAGCGAAGACTTTCTCAGAATGATCCATAAAATTTGGAATCTTGTTTAAACAAATCAATAGATTCAAACATGTGTGTTAGTATCAGATGGAAAATGCATCTCAGGCGTTCCTTACAGAGAACTGAACCCCGACCGCATCTGGTCCCCTTGCAGGAAGCCTGCGCTGGAACTGTGGTTAATGTGGCCGTGTATGCTTAAACGGCACTAGTAGTTATATAGATTTTATTTAGTCAGAGTTAATCCTTCATATGTTGTGGTGGTTCAAGTGATAACTGGCCTTCCGCCAGAGATGGTGATACTTGACCTTTTGTTAATTTATTTCAACCCAGAAATGTTCTTCCCTTTTGAGTTTTGGTGATAAGCAAAACAGTTTCAGCACAACAACGTATATCCGAAAGAAATTACTGTAAATTTCCACAAACAGCAAATGTAGAAAATTATATTAGAGTTTACTGATGTCATTAGACAAACACTGTAAATTTCACAAAATGATGGTTGTTTATCCTAAATGAAATATATATAATCCAACTGAATAATATACACACTTGTCTACTAATAAAAAAAATTGTCTTGGTATCCTCAAAGACGAAGTTCCCCTAACGCTATCTGTAAAAATCCTCTAGTCTAAAATCATGGTTTCATTAGAATCATAAATCCTGAAATCTCTGCCTATCGCCCACAACTCTTCTATTTATACTCTTTCTTCTTTTTTTCCCGCCTTTTTTCACACGACCCGCCTTTTTTTCACACGACACAATAATTAACATTTCCACTCCTCTCCTCAGCTTTTCGGCCTTTTTGCACACGACATTGTTATTTCGACTTTTTTTCACGTGTGTGATCTTTTCCAACTTAACAATAGGATAAAAAAAACCAGATCACACAAACATTCATTTCCCACTTTCGCGCTTATAAAACCCATTCATTATTATCTGGGACTGACCTACGTTTGCCCTGTCAGAGCAGTAACGGCAACTGAACTTTGAATGAATACTGCGTTTTGTGTAAAAACGTCTTATTTGCATTTAAGGTCTGTCATTCTTACATGTATCATCTTCTAGCACATATAAAAATGCTTAGCGTTAAAGTAGGAGGGACAAAGCTAGCGTGAAAGGCCAAGCGGTCACAGTTAACACTCATGGCAATAAAATATCACAGCCGTCATAACAATGTTGACATGACTTTTTATATATTCCCTTTCCTTGATGTTTCATTGTCTGACCAACGTTAACTCTCGCCTGCTGTCTACAAAAGGAAACATTTCAGACTTGCCATCTGAATTCCAAGAAATCCAGTTTAAAAAAAATTAATTAATGAAGAAAAAATCCTATCCAACCCTGTTGATTTATAATTAAGATATATAGTGTCAACCTGGGAATCATTAGGATGTCTCGAAGACTAGATATAGAGCTACATTCCTTGTCATCGATCCGAATTACAATGACGGAGCTGACAGTGCTATTTGAATCCAGATAAGATGAGCTGCACTCACTCAAATGGGCAAAATATAATGATCTGGTCACGAACTTGACGAGACGAAAAAAGAATAGGACTTCAGTAGCCTCAGACATGCCTGGTATCAGTTTGTACAAGAGGCTGGCAACCTCATAATGCCAAACAAACTGTCACACAAACCACAGCCACAAGAGCACATGATTGCTTTGTTTGATGGTTCCTGCAATGAGACAAGCTGCAGTTGTAGCTCCATGCTCTGTAAGGAACGTAAAGAAAAATAATGATGAATCTACACTTGTGGATATTTTGATATTTCATTACAAAAACGTGCTGTTCGCCTAATTTCAGACAAAAACCTCACACAGTGTGTAGACACATATACATATCTTAACATATTACCACTAAGAAAGCGCCTTCTCTTCAACAAAGCCAAATTTATTCACAAAATCTTGTCACAGAATGCTCCAACGTATCTGTGGCCTATTTTCAAATACAGCGGAAGACGCAGTCAACGCATAAATTACACATGCCCAAGACTAGGCTCGACTTATTCAAGAAAAGTTTAGCTTTTTCTGCTGCTCATCTGTGGAATACTCTTCCACACGACTTAAAAAAAATACTCCTGGGTTAGTGAGATCGGATGCCTAGCCTTCTCGGATAAAGGCGAAAAAATAGTAGGTCCCATGTGTAAGTTGCGCACGTTAAAAATCCCTCGGCAGTTGGTGGTCGTTTTGAGTAGGCCTATCAGGCCACAGCCCTGGCAAAATTTAAAAATTAGAAAACCTACCCACCACAAAAAATATTTATAGAATGTGTGATTCCTGTATACACACATTGGGATTCTCGTGGGTGCTACGGAGTTCGTGCACTGTGCTGAGATCCTCCTTGTTTGATTTAAAGTGAAGGAGGAGATCGGAGCAATGATAGAGTAGTCCATGTGCAATGACGATTGTCATTAAAACCAAAAAAAAAAAAAAAAAAAAACCACTATGAGATTATACTATTGAATTATGCAGGGCAAACAACCTACAGTATGTTTCTTAAGTGGACCTTCTAGAAGACTATCTCGAAGAACTGACCAGCATACAGATAAAGAGAATCAGTCATCTGTTTATCTTCAGTTATGGAAACATTTTGTTCATGGATACAGTGCCGGCTCTTGAGCACCGGGCGATGACGTGATGGAAATTTACAAAACAAGAAACTGTTAAAGGAACAAGGAGAATGAAACAAAATTTCACAGTAAAAAAGTATTTAATTACATTCCTTTTTCAAATACAGAGGAAAGAGAGAAATAAAAACACATACAATAAGAATTTCAAATTTATGTGTTTGTAACATACTACAGGTGAACATCACTAGTGCAAATAACAGTGTTAACCAACTCAGTAGTGTACGGGATGTGAAAGGGGGGGGGGGGGGGGGGTGGACGTGACCTCGTTTGCCTAATGTCAGACAAAAAAACCTCACCACCGGCAGTAGACGGCATTATGAATATTGAATGAATACTGCATTTTACCACTAAGAAAAGGCGTCCTTCTCTTGCATTTAAGAATCTTTACGAGACCTCGCACAACATAGGAAATCTCTAGGGCCGTCTCTGCACGAATAGTCAGCAATGAAAAGCCGCTGTTGAATAAATAACAGTTGAAGTATTTTTTTTTAATTCCGTAACTGAGGTGGGTTTTTTTTTTTTTGCGTTCGCCCGCTAATACTCGAGGCGAAATCTCAGGTTATTTTTTTTTAATGTCTAACCTGACATTGATTTTACGTGAGTATCCCTTTATTTCTTGTACAGAGACAGGTGTCCCTCGCCATTCAGGCAAATACTCGCCGATTTCGGAGGTACCCATTGCAGCTGGGTCGGCTCAGGAGCCGCCAGTCCCTGGTCGACGACACTCCTTCAAATGTTCTCGCCAGGTCTCGAGTTAATCCAGTCCAAATCCCGGTCGACGAAAAATCCTCAAATGCCGTCGACCGGGTTTGATCCTGTATCACCCGGTCGCCAGAGCGGTGTTGTAACCACTACGCTAGCGCGGCTCCCAGGTGATTTGTTAACTCACACAGTTTTTTATTTGTATAAGAATAGTTAATAGTTTCACAAGATCACCAGTGGGGCGCTGTTGGCAAGAACCAGACAAGTGCCAGTGGAAAAAAAGAGGTGAGAAGAAGTCGCTGAATATTGATAGGAAATACATCGAGAAAAATCTGCTGATAGCTTGTCAAGGCACTCTTTGGTCTGGAATTTTCAAAGCAAATGAAAAGATAGATGCTATCGTTCTTAGATATTCGATGTTGTAAAGTTTAATGATAATAAACAACAAAAGAACTAAACTTTGTGTGTTGGTCAGACCCATACCCAATTTAGCATAGTTTTTTCACGTTTGTGTGTCTTGTTGTCACATAGCTGTGTGTGTGTGTGTGTGTTTAGTTAAACTTATATTTCTAGATATAGGGAGGTGGAAGATTGTCATATACTAAAGGATAGTCGAATATATACGCTGGACTAGAGAAACTACTCAGCCCAGAGACAAGATCTTCTCCTTAAACTATTCACTCGTGAAATCTATTTTCTTACACCTTTACTTCTGACGTACTTATCACCATCCACTATACTCAGGCGGGACCATAAATAACTTTAAAACCTATCTAATCACGACAGAATGGTTTGCTCGTGTCCAGGATTTGATCTAAGTCTGAGTCTAGATAAATGAGAGAAAATTTGAGAGAATGGCAACACTGTATGGTTTAGAATGTTCGCGATGGTATTTGAAGCTTTCCCAGGCTTTAAAAGGTATGATGCGTATGTGAAACTGGGAAGCAGCAATCAAGACAATTACGACATGTTGAAGAAAGCTTTACTTAGCCGAAATACATATAGGGAAAAGAACAGGATACAGACATAAACAGAAGAATGATGACATGAAAATACCTTGAACGGATGGCATATGACAAGAAAGCTTAGCATGAATTTTTTTTAGAGTCTATAATTCTCATGAGGCTGGAAGGTAATGCATGAAAAATACTTATAAATAAAAACGGTGAAGCTCAGGTTTAAAAAATAAAACAAAACAAAAAATACAAAGTAAGTCATACTAAAAAAATCCGACATAGATTTTTTAAAGCGTAAACGATCTAACCTGTAACAAAACGTTTGTATGGCTTCTGGGCCATTGTTGTCTTCATATAGGAACAGGACATTCAAGCTAGATGTATTTTACGTTATCAAATATAATGCCGATAAAATGACCAAAACATGGTTATTATTTTAAAAGCTTTGGGGATAATCACTTCTGCTACTCACTAACATATATATATATATATATATAAAACAGCAAAACTTAAACTACTAGCGGCAAGTACACATAATGCAGTTGAATCTTGCAAACTAACTTATAACTTGTTAAATAAAGAAGTGAAGACAAAAACTCGAAGAGATAAAAGACATTTCATCAATGAACTGGCCGTAGAAGCTGAAAATGCTGCAAGAACTGGTAATAGTAGGTGCCTTTATCAAATTACAAAACAACTATGTCACCAGCCTACTGCTATGGAAACACCTGTTAAAGGTAAATTAGGGAATTCAATACCAACAGAAAAGAACAAATGAAGAGATGGGCTGAGCACTTCATGGAGGTGCTAAACAGACCACCACCAACAGTAACACCTGATTTTAATAATGAAACACCCACAACCACCTTGCCAATAACTTGCGATGAATTCACGCTGGACGAGATCAAACAAGCCGTTAAAAGATTAAAAAATTTTAAAGCTGCTGGAGTTGACGAAATTTCAGGGGAAATGATTAAAGCAGTTAATGACAACAACCTCTTGAGAATTTTAGATATTATAAATGAAGTATGGAGAGAAGAACAACCACCACAACAATGGAAAGACAGTATTATTGTAAAGTTACCGAAGAAAGGTGATCTATCAGACTGTAATAACTGGCGTGGTATATCTCTATTATCAGTACCTGGAAAATTATTATGTTGCATGATGTTAGAAAGACTTAAGGGGGAACACCCACCCAGAAATGGGTTATCTTTTTAAAAAATTAACAGGAAAATAACTAACAAACTTGTTGACATTAAATTTGGCCGCATGTTACAAGAGATATTATATTTTATGATGAACAAAGTTTACTTTATAAATTTTAATGTTTTATGTGAAAATAATTAATTAACATGAAGTGATGAAAAAAAAAGAAAGGAAAACCCCCCAGTGCACCTGGGAATGAATTTCACTCACATAAAAGGTGCAAAGAATGCCAAACCAGCAGATGATGTGCATAACATCCCTACCTATGGCGTGAACCACCCAAAAATGTCTACCCCAATGAGTTTTGTAGATATGGCTCTTGCAATATGACCCTTTTAAATAGCACAAATTTAGAACTTTGTATAGCAATATCTCTGTTTCTATACCATGTAAGAAAAAAGTGGAGGTTCATGCCATAAAGGATAACATGGGCTATAAGTGTGCAAAATTTGAAGGCTATAGCTTTAAAATTGTAGAAAATATCACCGGAACTGTGAATCGCAAGCCCTGTTTTCGTTAAAGTTTAGTTTTTAAAATGATAAAACACTTATCTGATTCTCTTTGAACATTGATAACTCATAAACTATTACAGATAAACACATAATTCAAAAAGAATATCAAAGTAAAACGGCTTATAAATATTTAAAACACAATTATTATATGAAAATCAAAAATAACCTTTTTTGTCTTTTTCTGGGTGTATATGCCCCCTTAAATTGCATGCTGACGAAAAGATCAGAGAAGAACAAGCGGGTTTCAGGCCGAAACGATCATGTATTGATCAAATATTCACACTAAGAACAATTATAGAAGAATCAGTGGAAAGGCAATCGCCACTTATTATCACCTTCGTTCGATTTTCAAAAAGCCTTTGATAGTCTACACCGCCCATCATTGTGGAAGATACTTACAATCTATGGTTTTCCAACAAAATATGTGAATATAAATCAAAGCGCTATATGACAATGCAAGATGTTGTGTTAGAACAAATAAAGGGAATACAGAATGGTTTACAGTAGAAACAGGGGTGAAACAAGGCTGTATTATGTCACCACTACTTTTTGGAATAGCTATTGATTGGGTTATGAGAAACTATACCCACAATGAACAATTGGGTATAAAATGGACAAATGGAAAATTCCTGGCGGACCTGGATTTCGCAGATGATGTAGCATTCTTAAGTTCAACACCAAGACAATCCCAAGAAGCAATAAATAATTTGTGTCGTCTCTCGGTTAAAATAGGTCTCCAAATAAATGCCTCTAAAACTAAAGTTATGAACTTTTCTAACGAGACCTTTGATATCATCTTGAACGGGGAAAAACTACAGAAAGTTGAAAGTTTCAATTATTTAGGCAGTAAAATGACTCAGGATGGTGACACAACAAGAGAAATTCATACTAGAATTGCTTTGGCAGCTAGCGCCTTCAATAGATTATCTAACATTTGGAAATTACGATCATTGAATATACATACCAAGCTTCGTCTGTTTAATTCAAATGTTATCTCAGTGTTAACATACGGCTGTGAGAGTTGGAAAATAACAAAATCATTGGAGAACAAGCTGAAATACATTCGAGAACAAATGTCTTAGAAAACTCATGAACATCAGTTGGAAAGAATTCAAGACTAATCGACAAATAAGAGAAGACTCTAGGCAGAAATATGTCTCCGACTATATAAGGAAAAGACGATGGTCATATATCGGTCATGTCCTACGAATGGAAAACAACAGAATACCACTACATGCGCTCACTTGGGTTCCTGAGGGTAAGAGGAAAAAAGGAAGACCAAAAGAAACACTCAGAAGAACAATAATAAGAGAAGGAAGAACGTTGGGCCTAAATAATGTGCAAGAGCTAAGAGGAGTGGCGACACAACGAACACCCTGGAGAGCACTCGATCTGCCTTACGCGCCGTGTTTGGTGCGTAAAAAATTTATTATTATTATCTATATATATATATATATATATATATATATATATATATATATATATATATATATATATATAAGTTATATATATATATATATATATACATATATATATATATATATTGTCACGTGAAAGATAATTTATTTTACCATCTTGTCCATAATTTGATTACTCCTTTAAATGTTCTGTTTTCCGAGACATTTTGTATTTTCGTTTCTTTCATATTCTTCTTTCTTTCATTTTTCACCTTCTCAACCCCACCCGAGGTTGTTTACGCTGGCCAGCTGCGGTCAGCCAACGCTAGACGATAATGTTACGTCAACGCACCTGTTCGACCAGAGAAACATTTCTCGGGTCCGCTTTAAGTGTTAGAACGAGCCAAGACGGTTTCTGTGAAAGAAACGGTTCGTTAGCGGCGGGTACCCTCTGTGGTCCCAACAGGGGAATTTCTCTGGTCGCTTTAAAACGTTTGATGACGAGCGGCTGGTACCCTTTAAGGCCTGGGTAACGAGTGTGATCTGTTTCAGGGGAAGATAACAACCCGCGGTCAGTCTTTGGGTTTTCGCCCCTTAGACAAGATAGAGCATAATGTTATGCATTTCTCTACCTAGGGAACTTTCGCACGATTTCTTTTGTCTTACTCTAGATTACGTCTTTCGCCGAACTTCTGTAGAAATACGCACGCCAGGTGTTCGGGGGGAGCGTCCCTTGTGATCTATAAGAGTAGACTGGTTTTAATAGACAAAGACATTCGTGAATTTCCTGGCCCGAGATAGACCATTATGGAAATAAGGCAAACATTAACACAGAACTAAATGTTTTTCGCCTATTTCTTGGCATTTTTCGGGGTGAGTTGACATATCTTATAAATATGATATATTCATGTTAGCTTTTATATATATCTGTTAGGGAAGTGAATTTATGTCTGAGGACTTCTCCTAGTAATTTATTCAGTGATAAGGTAGCGCTGTCTACGGCCTATTAAGTGGTGCTTAAACTGTTACGGTTTATCATGGGTTAAATGTTAAACTTACAATAACAGATATTAGGCGTAGAATCAGTCCACGAATGCTTACCATTGGGTTAAGAGTCAGCAAAATTAACTGTCATTTCTGTAAGATAATGTCAGGTGTGGATTGTTCACTTTAAAACTGAATAGTGAGATGCAGGTAATAACTCTGGATTATAGGAGATTGTCATGAAATATTCTAATCCACATATATAAATTATTAGGTAAATATAAAGCCTAACAAATAAAATTAATAAAGAGAAGAGCAATGGGAAAATGACAGTGCTGTCACAAAGAATGTACTCGAAAATCCCCTTGTTTTCTGCTTCGTCTGCAAATTGTAACGCTTTCACGTTGATAGTAAAAGCTTACTGTATTATACCCGCTTTCTTCAATGAAACGTGTGCTGCATTTCTAAGAAAAACATTGAGACGTACTGCGTAATGACCTAAATTAATCCTAACATTAATTATATTACGTTACCAAAACGAACGAACAGATGGACAAAAGGATAGCGAGAGGGGAGGGCTGAAAATCAGGAACGCATGCAACACGCGACGCGCGATATACAAATGCTGGCATCACGCGTGTAAGTCTACAAGCACTAACTTTTTCAGACGGACAGTGATAAAATACACTACCCTTTCCCAGAGTTAGGTTTATAAATCATAACAAACTCTTATTAGAAAAGACAACATTAGATGGGTTTACGTTTGAACACATAACAGTACCCAGACAGCACATCTTCGAAACAGGAGGTAGAAGAAATTGCATATTTTGAACGCAGCCACGTAGCTCCTTTAAATTAGTATTTTGGGTTCCTTAGGGCTTGCTGACAAATAATATGTAAAACGTTACGCAAATAGTCCAGGAATTAATAAATTATACCCAAAATAAAATATTGGGGGTGCCTGACAGCATAAAATCATTTCTGCTCATAAGATTTTTTTTTTAACGTGTTTGAAAAAAATTTACGTTACAGAAATAGCCTACCATGTAAACTTCAAATTGATTGGAGCGCAACAAATGAAAGCCTAACCACGATTGGTCGGGCTATAAATACTATCTTGGTTGTTAGGGGAGACGGGAAAAGATAACATTTTTTCAAACACTTGTCGAAACGTGGCTCATTGGCCAGTCTCGCTGATATACACACTTGGGAGCGTTAGTTCGAAACCACTTGTTTAAAATAGCTTGATAAAGCATCAGTGCGTTGAAGCCAGCATATATTTGGCTAAATTAAAAGCCTGGAAGATAAGCAGAAGGAAATTTGTGCCAGTTTGTGCCAGAATTCATTGCTAATCAACGTATCTGTATTTATTCGTATGAATTGTGGTAAGCTTGAACCATTTAATATCTTTTAATGAAAATTGAATGTGAATTGTTGATTTATGCCTGTATATATATGTGTAGTTCAGTGGCAAACGTGAGGTAAAGCCTAAAATGCTCCAGCCTGAACAGAGGGTGTCGGAGAGAAGTAAAACGGCATGGAATGGCCAAACAGTACACTGACACCTGGATGATTGATTAGACAGAAATAATGCTGAAAGTGCAGAGGCGTAGTGACCATTAAGAAGGGTAATACTGGAATAAAGTATTTCAAATGAAGCTGACTGTTGGCCTAACGCTCTGAACGCAATGTTTGTGCTGTATTGTGATCAGTGTAAAAGAGAATATAAATTAGTTATGAAGTAGAAGGTACATCCTTCTTGATTTCAGGGACAGTGGTCTTGATGGTACTGAGCAGCATCTGGTCAGAGATTTGCTGAATCCAGAGTCGGACAGCATACTCCTTGGTCTTTTTAGCTATCAGTGAGGTGTCTCCTGAGCCCAGAGGAGAATTCGAGCAGAGGAGTCCTTTCCTGCCGCCATCACTCAAGATAAGCAGAGTTGGCCAGCTGAGCTCAACATTATGTCCCCTCATCTTGAAATAACTTTATAAAAATACTATTCAGAGGGGAATTTACTTGTCTTAAAATCAGGAACTGTGAACATCTCCAATACTAGTCCCTAAAGACAAACTATTGAAGTCATGATGACAAATACCAACAGAGCTTGAACAAAACAAAACCAGTATTACCTCATTTTACTACTACACAACTGACACACATAGAACATTTGTAATAATATATGTCACTACAATATTCATATTAAATACATTCTGTACATAACTTGTAATTTAAATTGATTGTGATTCCTGGTTCCCTTGTAGTTGAATCAGGACACATATTCATTCATGCCAGTAAAGAATACATATTGTTATTTGAAAGTTATCAGTGCCTCCTTTAAGATATTCTCATAGAGTGTTATATGTATGTGAGTGTCACAGTGTTGTCAAGAGTAGTGGATTAAATTAAATTGTTTATCTGTCTGTTGTTGTGACTTACACTTCACCATACTCATACCCTAGACACATAACGTAGCATCACACTATTCCAGAATAATTCTGACTGAGATATATAGATATGTGGTAGCAAGTAAGGTTATATATATAATATACTACTCTTAATAGATATAGATACCTTCACAGCTGATCTCAGTCAGTACACTAAGTCCCTTATAAATATTTATAACATCCCACTTCACCACATATATTGGGGGCTCGCTCTCGGGATTTTGAATCTTTCACTATTAAAAATATTGGGGGGTAATTCACTTCAGGGAATATAAGAATTAAAAGGTATCCTTGGGTGGAATTAAATAAGGTTGAGCTCACGGTGCCTGTGTTGTCCATTAGAGATTGAATTGTTGGTTAGACATTATATAAAGTTACCTGATAGACAATGGCGGACCTGGCCAAATTTCGATCTGCTGCGGTTCAGACTGCAAAAGAGTTAGGATTAGATGGGCAAGTTATGGTTGCCTGTGTCACAACGGAATGTGACAAATTTATTGAACGCGAAGAAAGAAGGTTTGAAGCCGAAAGAAAGTTAGAGGCTGACAGGGAAATTAAGAAGTTACAATTTGAAGCTGAGGCTGAGACTAAGAGGTTGCAGATTGAGGCTGAGGCTAAGAAATTGGAGGCAGAAAGAGAAGACAAAAGATTAGCTACAGAAAGAGAAGCCGAGGAAAGAAGACAGGCTGCAGAAAGGGAAGAGAAGAGATTAGCTGCAGAAAGGGAAGCAGAAAAGGAGGAGAAGAGATTACAAAGGGAACATGAGTTACGACTAAGGGAGTTTGAGTTTCAAGGCCATGCTCCTGAAAATGGTGCCAGCCCCTTTGCCTCTGATGCTACGGTTACTCAGGGAGCCTCAATCTCAGCTATGAATTTTCATTTAGATCATTTTGTTGAGAAAGACGATGATATTGAGAGCTATATAAATAGGTATGAACTATTAGCTACCACGTATGGGTTAGAGAGAGAAAGGTGGAGCTTAAAGTTATCTCAGGGACTTCGTGGGGCAGCTTATGAAGTTTTTGCAAAAATGAGCAGAGGTGATCAGGAAAATTATGACATGCTAAAGCAGGCTCTTTTGTTAAGGTATGAAAAGAATGCAGAGTTTTACAGGAAAAAATTTAGGAATGCTAAACTACTGTCAGGTGAAACCTATCACCAGTTCTCTGCACGAATCGAGACATACTTGGAGAAATGGACTTCTCTGGGGAAAACCCAAGATCTTAAGGAAATGGTCCTTATAGAGCAACTAAGAGAGTCCATGGCTCCAGACCTGAGAAAGTTTCTCATGGAACAAGGTGCAGAGAGGCTGGGTGAGTTGCTAAATGTTGCTGAAAGGTATCAAGCAGCTCAAGCAGAGGTAACAGGTAATAAAAAGAAACAGGTGGATAACTTCAGGGCACCACAGAACTTTAATAAATTTGATCCTAAGGATCAAAATAAAGGTAAGCACCAATTTGATAGGCCACGGTATGACAATAAAAATAAATTCCCACAATTCGATGAAAGGAAATATGATGAAAGAAAATCTTTCAACCAAGGAAAAAGGTGGTGTAAAAATTGTCAGATGGACAATCATGACACTGACCGTTGCAGAAGGAAACCTGTGTATATGGCAACCCTTCAGGTCAGGTCGACCTCAAGACAGGAGGAGGATATTATGTTAGATACCACTCCAGAAGAGATGAGGAAGGCACAGGCTGGAGATAAAACACTCAAGCCTTGTTTCAGAAAATTGTCAACTTGTCATACAACTCCAGGCAAGGGAGATTTTTACATGAAAAACAAGTTGATGTATAGGAAGGACGGAACTAGATCCCATGGTCACGGACAGCTGGTTCTTCCAAAAAGATATAGGGCAGACTTAATAAGGAGCCTACATGTGAAACCAGATGGGGACCATGAGAAGATAGGTACCATCATTCAAAAGGTGGCTCACAATTATTATTGGCCCAAAGCAAGATGGGACATTGAAAATTTTGTAGAAAGGTGTAGCATAGCACATGAGGGAACACCCACAAGTGGGAACATGGATCAGGACCTGGACACGCCATGGGGCAAAATCAGGCCTGACAATAAAAGGAAAAATAGATTTGATAAAGTGGACCAAATGGAATGGGAAGCCCCTTTTCACGGACAAGCTTCACTTAACTGTTTTACAATGGCCACTATGCGGAGAGTGCAAAAAGATGTCTTACCCCAGGATAAGCCGAAAATCCCTCAATCGGACTTAAACAAACTGGAGGAAGAGGATGTAGGGAGGAAATCTCTCATCAAGAATTTTAAGAGGGGAGAAAGCCCCAAAAGAAAAATTGGTAGCGGTCGTTTTGTGAATGATAATTCTGGGAGGAAAAATCATCACTATAAAGCTTCAAGTGGAAGAGACCATACCGGTGCATGGACAAATAGGTCCACACAATTAAAGGTCCATATGTAGCTTTGTTAAGAACGTGCACTGATGAAAAGGCAGAGGAAAACATTACATCTTCATACCAATATGTGAATGAGCTGACCACTCGTTTAAAAACTGGCTGGAAACTTGCCAATGAAAATTTGAAACAAGCCAGGAAGAAACATGCTGCCTATTATAACAGGAAGGCGAAAGACAGAAATTTGGCTGTGGGAGAGAAGGTACTGCTTCTTTTGCCCGGGAGTCAGAATAAGTTACAAATTGGATGGCAGGGTCCATATACAGTTCTAGAGAAGGTGTCTAGAACAAATTATAAGATAGATAAGAAGGGGAAAGAAAAAATCTATCATGTGAATCTCCTGAAGAAATATTTGGAAAGAGAACATCAGGAAGAGACACACTTGTTGACCTTGTCCATCGCCATGGAGATGAAAAAGGAACCACTTTCATCATTTGAATATCCATTACACCCCTGTGAGACAGCAGCACAGGTGAAAATCAGTACACATTTAACGAAAACTCAGAAAGAGAGAGTGCAACAGGTTCTAAATAATCATGCAGAGGTGTTAACAGACCGACCAGGGCATACAAACCTATTGGAATATGATATGAAACTCATAGACTCCACACCTGTCTGTATGAAACCATATTCGATTCCGTTTGCTAAGGAAAAAGCTTTGAAGGAAGAGATAGACTATCTGTTGAAGGAAGGAATTATTTCGCACAGTGAGTCTTCGTATAGTTCCGGTGTTGTACTTAAGGAAGCCCTCTGGAGAACATAGACTCTGTATAGATTACAGGAGACTGAATGCTATTACAGAAGGACAGGTGGATCCATTGCCGGATACAAATCAGCTGTTTGCCAGACTAAATAAAGCTAAATATTTCTCAAAAGTGGATCTGAGTAAAGGATACTATCAGATTCCAGTAAAGCCTGAGGTTAGACCATACCTAGCTTTTAGTACCTCAGAAGGACACTATGAGTTTAATAGATTGCCATTTGGATTGAAGAATGCGCCTAGTGTCTTCTCTAGAATGATGAGAAAATTATTGGATCCTCTGAATAATCCCTGTATAACAAATTTTATGGATGATATCCTTATAGCAACAGAAACATTTGAGGAACACATTGACTCTCTGAACATGCTGTTTGATCGACTTAGGGAGGCAAATTTAACAGCCCGACCAACCAAATGTTGCGTTGGATGTAAAGAATTGGAATTTTTGGGACACACAGTTTATCAGGGAAACATGACCCCTGACCCAAAGAATTTAGAGAAACTACAGAAAGCCCCGAGACCACAAACCAAGAAGGACGTGAGATCCTTTGTCTCATTATGTGGTTTCTACCAGAAGTATATCAAAAACTTTAATTCCATATGTGCACCTTTAACGGAATTGACACGTAAAGGACTTCCAGATCGCATTACATGGACACCACAATGTGAAATGACTTACCAAGAATTGAAGGAAAAGCTCACAAGTAAACCCATTTTGAAATTACCTGACTTAAGTCAAGAATTCATAGTAAGGACGGATGCAAGTAATATTGGGTTAGGTGCAACTTTACTACAGAAATCAGATGCATTGGATGGGGAATTAAGCCCAGTGGCATATGCTAGCAGAAAGTTGAATAAAGCTGAAATCAACTACTCAACTAGCGAAAAAGAATGTCTTGCAGTAATATGGGCAATAAAGAAATTCAATATTTATCTATATGGGAAGGCATTTAAGTTGCAAACTGACCACAAACCTTTATCGTTTTTAGCACAGGCTAAGCATGAGAACTCTAGGTTACTCCGATGGTCTTTGCTTCTGGCTCCATATAATTTTAGCATTGAATATATATCTGGAAAAACCAATCTGGGAGCGGATTTTTTAAGCCGCCATCCGTGTGATGAGAATCACCGTAAACCCCAGAAATAATAATAAATTTCTATATGTGTATATAGAATAAAGGACTGACATATAATGTCTGTTTTAAGAGGGGAGGTGTCATGAAATATTCTAATCCACATATATAAATTATTAGGTAAATATGAAGCCTAACAAATAAAATTAATAAAGAGAAGAGCAATGGTAAAATGACAGTGCTGTCACAAAGAATGTACTCGAAATCCCCCTTGTTTTCTGCTTCGTCTGCAAATTGTAACGCTTTCACGTTGATATAAAAGCTTACTGTATTATTACCCGCCTTCTTCAATGAAACGTGTGCTGCATTTCTAAGAAAAACATTGAGACGTACTGCGTAATGACCTAAATTAATCCTAACATTAATTATATTACGTTACCAAAACGAACGAACAGATGGACAAAAGGATAGCGAGAGGGGAGGGCTGAAAATCAGGAACGCATGCAACACGCGACGCGCGATATACAAATGCTGGCATCACGCGTGTAAGTCTACAAGCACTAACTTTTTTCAGACGGACAGTGATAAAATACACTACCCTTTCCCAGAGTTAGGTTTATAAATCATAACAAACTCTTATTAGAAAAGATAACAACATTAGATGGGTTTACGTTTGAACACATAACAGTACCCAGACAGCACATCTTCGAAACAGGAGGTAGAAGAAATTGCATATTTTGAACGCAGCCACGTAGCTCCTTTAAATTAGTATTTTTGGGTTCCTTAGGGCTTGCTGACAAATAATATGTAAAACGTTACGCAAATAGTCCAGGAATTAATAAATTATACCCAAAATAAAATATTGGGGGTGCCTGACAGCATAAAATCATTTCTGCTCATAAGATTTTTTTTTTAACGTGTTTGAAAAAAATTTACGTTACAGAAATAGCCTACCATGTAAACTTCAAATTGATTGGAGCGCAACAAATGAAAGCCTAACCACGATTGGTCGGGCTATAAATACTATCTTGGTTGTTAGGGGAGACGGGAAAAGATAACATTTTTTCAAACACTTGTCGAAACGTGGCTCATTGGCCAGTCTCGCTGATATACACACTTGGGAGCGTTAGTTCGAAACCACTTGTTTAAAATAGCTTGATAAAGCATCAGTGCGTTGAAGCCAGCATATATTTGGCTAAATAAAAGCCTGGAAGATAAGCAGACGGGAATTTGTGCCAGTTTGTGCCAGAATTCATTGCTAATCAACGTATCTGTGTTTATTCGTATGAATTGTGGTAAGCTTGAACCATTTAATATCTTTTAATGAAAATTGAATGTGAATTGTTGATTTATGCCTGTATATATATGTGTAGTTCAGTGGCAAACGTGAGGTAAAGCCTAAAATGCTCCAGCCTGAACAGAGGGTGTCGGAGAGAAGTAAAACGGCATGGAATGGCCAAACAGTACACTGACACCTGGATGATTGACTAGAAAGAAATAATGCTGGAAGTGCAGAGGCGTAGTAACCATTAAGAAGGGTAATACTGGAATAAAGTATTTCAAATGAAGCTGACTGTTGGCCTAACGCTCTGAACGCAATGTTTGTGCTGTATTGTGATCAGTGTAAAAGAGAATATAAATTAGTTATGAAGTAGAAGGTACATCCTTCTTGATTTCAGGGACAGTGGTCTTGATGGTACTGAGCAGCATCTGGTCAGAGATTTGCTGAATCCAGAGTCGGACAGCATACTCCTTGGTCTTTTTAGCTATCAGTGAGGTGTCTCCTGAGCCCAGAGGAGAATTCGAGCAGAGGAGTCCTTTCCTGCCGCCATCACTCAAGATAAGCAGAGTTGGCCAGCTGAGCTCAACATTATGTCCCCTCATCTTGAAATAACTTTATAAAAATACTATTCAGAGGGGAATTTACTTGTCTTAAAATCAGGAACTGTGAACATCTCCAATACTAGTCCCTAAAGACAAACTATTGAAGTCATGATGACAAATACCAACAGAGCTTGAACAAAACAAAACCAGTATTACCTCATTTTACTACTACACAACTGACACACATAGAACATTTGTAATAATATATGTCACTACAATATTCATATTAAATACATTCTGTACATAACTTGTAATTTAAATTGATTGTGATTCCTGGTTCCCTTGTAGTTGAATCAGGACACATATTCTTTCATGCCAGTAATGAATACATATTGTTATTTGAAAGTTATCAGTGCCTCCTTTAAGATATTCTCATAGAGTGTTATATGTATGTGAGTGTCACAGTGTTGTCAAGAGTAGTGGATTAAATTAAATTGTTTATCTGTCTGTTGTTGTGACTTACACTTCACCATACTCATACCCTAGACACATAACGTAGCATCACACTATTCCAGAATAATTCTGACTGAGATATATAGATATGTGGTAGCAAGTAAGGTTATATATATAATATACTACTCTTATTAGATATATATATACCTTCACAGCTGATCTCAGTCAGTACACTAAGTCCCTTATAAATATTTATAACATCCCACTTCACCACAGAGATAGTCACTTATTCCTTTTGATAGATATTTCTAGTGGCAAGGGAGGATCATTTTATGCTTACCTGTGTGGCTAGGCACTAGTCTATAACTTTCACTGAAAGCAGTCACCAGGCATAGATATAATTATATCGTATGATCTAGCCACAACTGTATTATTATAGCTAGAACATTGCACTTTCTATGTATTCATTTGTGGGATAGTAATATTTTGTTTCCCCAAAGGGATATATGACTTATCTGTGTAATTTCAAATGCTGTAATCTGTTCATGTAAATTCATTTAATGTTGTAAGATGAATAAGCATATTCATTTAACTGTAACTACAGGTTAGGTTTCCTGTATGTTGAGATTGGGAGAAGAGGAGTAGATTGTTGCTGTCAGAACAGTTACTGACAGGTACCTGGGTGTGCAAAAGATATTAAGTCTATGCGGGCGCGTGGTGATAATTGATATTTTTAAGGAACAGGAGACATGGTTAAAGACAGCCCTAAACTATCATAGCAATAACTACAATAAATTTAATCCCATAGTGGAGCGAAACTTTCTGTATAAAGTTAGTGTGATTTATTATTTGCTTGATGTAAAAGGGTGTCTCTTTTTGGTCTCAGTTGCAGGGAGACCGACTCGCGAGAGCAGATTCCAGTCAGGCGAAGAACGAAATATTCTCTTCGATCTAGAGGGTTCTGAATACCGCTAGCGTCACGAATCGTCACACCCCGTTCCTGAATCAAAACCCCTTTTTGTCAACGCCAAGTTAAGCTCACGCAGTGCAACGGAGCCAACGCAAAATCTGGAATCGCCAAACGCAGTAATAGTTCTCTACTCGCCTATTGGATGACCAGCCAGAGCATTGCGGCTTCCAGAATATCAAACCCGCTCAGCATGCCTATAGCAGAATTCCATCTCACCCGCCTTTTTCGTGCCTAAACGGGGCACTCAGCAAACCACAGCCAAACCAGTTTAAACAGGATTTACAGCCAAGCGGAGCCTTGCGCCGGATAAGCGCGCCTGGGTCTCTTTGTCCTCAAGTGACCTCTTCTGGTGTATTTCCTGGATACTTAAAACCTCGCACGTCAGCAGGAGATAAACAGCGTCCCCCGCCCAACTCGCGCCAGTAGGGGGGTCACCAACGATAGCGCCTATACAGTGATGTTATTCAGGTTAATTCCATCACCGATGGAGGATATATACGAAAACACCACTTACTGGAGTTACTTCAGCTGGTCCCCGAAAACCGAAGGACTGTCACTCGATTATTTATCTCTTTGTGTTCTACAGGTTTTATGAATGGTGATCTGTGTGTGTGGTTGTTGGTGTATATGATTATTTGATGAATATTTGATTATGGATGTAATTTTATGTTGTTGTGATGATATGCATTATTTTCATGCTTTTCTTCTTTAATAAATTTTACACATTTATTAATGCGCTGTTCACGACCTTTCCATCCATATTTGTATTTTTAGCTCTTTACTATAATCTCTATGTATGATAAGAGAAAAGAGAGAGAGCAGGAGGTACTGATGACAGACATAAGTGAGTTGAGGCTTGGAGAGAGAGATCATTTTGATAAATCTTCTTCCAGGTTGTCTCAAGTCCATCTCCTATTTACACCTTATCTAAAGTGTAATCTATAACTCTGTCAGTCCACTATCCCTTGTCGATTTCACTACAGTTGTCCAACTCGACAAATACTCTACCACTTTAACTCAACCACGACATATATATATATATATATATATATATATATATATATATATATATATATATATATATATATATATATATATATATATATATATATATATATATATGTTTAAAAAAAGTACTCACAGATACGTCTTTCAGACTAGAAATATCTTCAAATAAAGCAAACAAAAAATCCAAACAAACAAACAAAAATAAAAAATTAACAACCAGAAAAAAAGGAGAAAATGTAGATACTCGTACTTAAACATTTTAAATTTGGAGTTTAATGTGAAGGTGGTTCGCAGCGTAAATAATAAAATATATTTTGTTATTATAGTTGCTTTGTAATATTAAAAAATGACACTGTCCCAAAACATGGATATAGGAATTACTGTGATTGGGTTAAAGCCAAAAAGCACCCCAAAAGAAATTTGCACCAGTAATGAAAAGTGCAGATTTTCTGGGGGGTGGGGGGAATAAATCGAACCCGAAAAGAACAAACTCTCTCTGTCTCTGTCCCTCTCTCTCTCTCATTCATAGATGCTATTTATCAATTAGACAATAGAAGTAGAAACTTACTCACTTATTTAGTCGTTCCTCTTCTACCGTGAGGTGTAGAGGTGGAAGTAGAGACCACGTCCATATTTCTATTTCTGTAACTTAGTATCTCTAGCAATTCTCGGTGAAATAGTTCCTACATAAAAAAACGCACCTAAAATCGTGTGTTTTTCTGTCATCAACATTAACCGACTAATGCTACAATCAGTTCTCTGACCGGCTCCAGTCGATGTCAAAAGGTTCTTCAGAGCAAATATTGATCGAAGTCACGACACTACTAGTCCCATGAGAAGTTAACAATACAAGCTGTAGCCAGCATACACGGGATTTGAATGCGCAGTACATCCCCAGGGGTTGGGGGGGGGGGGGGGGGGTGTCCTGACAAAGGGAGATGAATAGATTTCCATTCCAAGTGATGGAAGTAATAGCAGTAAATACCTTATTACGCACTGTTTAGTGTTATACGTTAGGGATCTAAAGTCATCACTGAACCGACAACTTCATGTAACGCTGCTATAATGAAACTTATGCTCCCGCTGAAGCAGTCATTAGATGTTAATATTTGAAGTCGTTTATTCATTAGCTTTAGCTCCCAATGGACTATAGGCGCTCAATAAATTCACGCTCAGCTCTCCCGTCCTACGCGAACTGTTCGAGGTCTACTTTGGATGACTTGTTCATTTCGACGATTTATTTTTGCCCTTCACTTTCTACCCAGTGAGGTAGCCGTTCTAATGTACAACCCACTTTGTAACCATCTACGACATGCGTTGTATGGTACTGTTTTACTATTCTTTGCTCCCCTATGGAGTAGTTGCAAAGTTTGTAGTTTTAATTTTGCATTTTTTACAACAACTTTTATAGTTGTGTGTTAACAGCAATGCCCCTGGCACGTGCAGTTTGTCAACGTGGAAAGATTTTCGAAGAATAGCTTACATGAGAACTTATAAAACCATAGCATGATTTCATCACATACTCCATTTACACGTTTCTAGTGATATATCACCTGTCACACTGTGTAGCTAATGTGAACAGTTCACATTGTCTGAAAGTGTGACTTGTCTTTACAAAATGTAATGTGATATTTCTATAAGCTCATACGACCTTTGTGGGAGAAACTAGTATACTTACACTAGTAGATTTGACATTTTCTCAGAAAAATCATGTTGCTTTCTAAGAATAGCTTGAGTCTTATAGGGTTATTATCAAATAGCGTACTTTAGATCCCCCCCCCCCCCCCCCCCCCCCCCCCCCCCCCCCCGGGCCAAATCGTGCCTTGCAGTACTTGCGAACTTTGATAAAGAATATTTTCCTACAGAGAAGGAGTTGTAAAATAAGAATATGTTGGACACGAATGTAATGAATTTCTAAATACAATATCTAAATTAATATATAACAATATCGGGCATAAAGGAAAAGATAAGAAAGTATAAAAGAATTTTCTGCTAGAACTGTTGGTATCGCCTACGCCTTCAGATTATTATTTGCTAACGAATAGCCGAACAAAACGGTACCCAAATTTTTCAAATTCGTCCTTGACATAATGACTTTTCCTAGTTCTAAGAAAATATGTGCCTAAAAATGCATTGTGGAACGAGGAGGGGAAAGGAAAGATGAAATGCTAATTCGTTTCGCATTGATTTTAAACTAAAAGCCAATACCAATACAGGGGCAAGCCTTGCCTTAGGGGTTTTCCCAAAATACGAGGAAAAAGTTAGAACATGTAGACAACTCGTGTCACAAAAACAACCTTAGCTCTTATTTCAAAGGACGTAATTATCACGTAAATAGAGAAGACAGCACATGGAAAAGAATTGAACGTGTAGTAGACTAAAAATAAAAAAAAACATTAACTTAGAAAAAAAAACTGTGTACTTCTGAACCAAGCCAACTAGTCCCATATAAATTGTATATTCGTGTACCTTAGGACTTGTTGACAAAGAATATGGAAATAGTTACGCAAATAGTCCATTAATTAACCAATTATAGCCATAATACTATAGTGGACCCGACCAGACTGTCAAGTAAAGATCATGCCTGCTTGTAATTTTTTATGGCATGTTTTGAAAAAACGACTTTGAGTAAATGAGGTTAAAAGGTACGGGATATTTGATTGGGTGGATTTTGAAGGAAGACGAAGTATGATTGGTTGACCTAAAACTAAAAATATATTTGCCTTGGAAACATATTGGGAGTTGTATTTGAAACGATAGATTAAAAAATAAATGTAAACATGGTCCCACTGGACAAAGCAGTAGATACTGGTACGAAACGGGGACTGTTCACTGCCATTTCAAGTAAATTTTGTGCAAAGCAAGATCGATGAGAGCAGGCGGAGAATTTTCTAACATAGGAAAAGCCTGGACATAGGGCAGATCGAAAATGTGCCATATTCTATTGCCTAGTCATCGTTTAACTTGTGTTATTTCTTTGCATTTGTGGTAAGATTGATTTTCTTAACATTTTATTTAAAATAAAATTTGAATGTGAAATACTAACATACGACTGTAAGTAAGTGAGTCTATGGCAGACTCAAAACAGAGTCTAGAGATTGATCCAGCATATGAAAGACTATCAGAGAGGTGTAGACCAACTAAATTATATAGGATTATCATCAGGAGCATAATACCTATCCTATTGTATGGACAACAGATTATTGCTGGAATTGCAGAGGCGTTGTAACTATTAGGGGAGAGGAATACTGGTGTACCTGGTCACATCAAAAGAAACTGGTGAAAGGGATTGTCGTAAAGAGCTGATCTTGCATGTTTGTTTGTAATGTGCCTGTACTGGTTGTTGAGTATTATTTTAGGCTGTTGATTACGAAGGAGGCATATCCTTCTGATTTCAGAGGGTTTTGGTGGCTGTCAATAACTGGTGCCAGACTACAGTGGGCCGATATATTCATGACACAGTCTTGCCTTTTTCGGAGACAACTGTAAACCACCATCATTCTTGAAGAAGTGGGAGCTGAAAGTTGTCGTTCAGCGAAGTGCAGGAAGAGTCCTACATCATATTATAAAGATAGGTGCATGTTTCGGCACCTGATCGCTCAACTAACATTATATTAGAAAAGAGACTGGGAATAGTGATATAAACATTCCATCAGTGTCCATAAAAACTTACAAACAACATGCAGAGATGATGATAATAAACAATCAACCAGTGTATACTAGAAGTCACCTCAGTTAAACAATACAACTACACCCTTATATAATAATATGTGTATTATGGTCAGAAGATCCATTGTGTAAATTGATTGATGTAATTAATTTCTCCGTGTGTTACCGGGGCCCGAAAGGGGAGCAAAGAATAGTAACACTGTCCCCTGCCAAGCATGTCGTAGAAAGCGACTAAGGAGGGTTGGGCATGGGGCCGGTTACCCCAACCTGTAAAAAAAAATTTAAACCACAAAAAACTTCAACAAATATGGACAAGTCAAATAAAGAAAATAAAACACAGCCATCCAAGACAGGGGAAGGTCCTCTCATGGGGAGGCGTATGATGCAACACAGAGAAAGCCGAAAGGAGTCTGTGTTGCTGACTAACCTTCTTTCTTCTAGGAGAACTTCCAGATTTGGCACCTGGAATGTTCGGACATTAAACGAACAAGGGAAAGTGGCGCAAGTAGCAGCAGAAATGAGGGAATACAAAATTGAGGTTCTGGGAATGTGTGAAACAAAGTGGAAGGGGGTAGACAGGAAGAAACTCATCACAGGTGAATTGGTGCTGTCCTCAGGACATGAAGACGAAAGTTCACACCACAGTGAAGGGGTAGCTCTTATGTTATCTAAAGAAGCACAGAAAGCACTCATTGAATGGGAAGCTGTTGGACCCAGAATAATAACAGCTACTTTCAAAACAGCTAAAAAGAAAATTCATGTAAATGTCATCCAATGTTATGCACCAACTAATGACAAAGAAGAGTCTGTGAAAGAAGCATTTTATACTAAACTACAGGAAATTATGGATAAAGTAAAAAGAAGAGACATCACAATTTTGATGGGTGACATGAATGCAAAGATAGGTACAGTGAACACCGGATTTGAAGAAGTCATGGGAAAACATGGGCTAGGAGTAATGAATGAAAATGGAGAACTATTCGCAAACTTCTGTGCTTCAAATCAACTGGCTATAGGAGGAAGCATGTTTCCACATAAGAGAATACACAAGGCAACATGGATATCACCAGACCATAGAACAGAAAATCAGATTGATCATATATGCATAAACAAGAAGTTTAGATCATCATTGCAGGATGTAAAGGTATATAGAGGAGCAGATGTGGCATCAGATCACCATCTTCTGATAGCCAAAGTAAAAATGAAACTCAAGAGATATGCAACAATGCAAAATTATAGACAACAGTATAATGTAGGACAGCTAAGAAATCAAGAAACAAGAGACAAATTTGCGGTCACAGTATCCAACAAATTCCAAGTGCTCCAACAGCTGGAAGATGTAGAGAATACAGAAGACTATTGGCAGCAGGTCAAAACTGTATGGAAGGAGACATGTGAAGAAATACTGGGGAAAAGGGAAAGACAACAAAAAAGCATGGATAACAACAGAAACCATCAATAAGATAAAAGACAGAAAAAACAAGAAAGCAGAGTTAAACACAAGCAAAACCAGAAGTTCCAAAGCCAAGGCTCAAGAAGTGTACACAGAAGCAAACAAAGAAGTAAAAAGAAGTATCAAAAGAGACAAGAGGAAGTATATTGAGGAGTTGGCAAGAGAGGCAGAAGATGCTGCAGCCAAAGGAAATATGAGAGAACTGTATAGCAGCACAAAGAAGCTAACAGGGAAATACAAGCAAACAAGTTGCCTCATAAAAGACAAGAATGGGAAACTGCTCAGCAATATACAAGAGCAAATGAAGAGGTGGACAGAATATTTTGGGGATCTTCTCAATAGACCAGCTCCACAAAACCCGCCGGACATCCAGCCAGCAGAAGAAGAGCTACAAATTAACGGTGAAAGACCAACGAAGGAAGAAATAAAGAAAGCCATAAAGCTTCTAAGAGATGGAAAAGCGTCTGGACCTGATGGCATTCCAGCAGAGGCCATCAAAGCAGATATCGACACGGCTACAGAGATGTTATATAAATTACTTGGTAAAGTCTGGGAAAAGGAAGAGATACCAGCAGAATGGAAGGAAGGATATCTGGTTAAGTTGCCTAAGAAGGGAAATTTACAAGAGTGCACAAATTATAGAGGAATAATGTTACTATCAGTGCCAGGAAAAGTATTAAACAGGATTATCCTTGAGAGATTAAAAGAGTCCATAGACAAGAAACTGAGAGATGAACAAGCAGGTTTTCGACAAAACAGATCATGTACAGACCAGATAGCCACTTTGAGAATAATAGTTGAACAAAGTCTGGAATGGAATTCACCACTATTAATCGGATTTGTGGACTACGAAAAGGCATTTGACAGTGTAGACAGAGAATCACTTTGGAAATTGTTGAGGCATTATGGAGTTCCCCTGAAGATCATTAATTTAATAAAGAAAACATATGAAGACATGACATGCAGAGTTCTTCACGAAGGACAGCTTACAGAACCGTTTGGGATAAGAACAGGAGTGCGACAGGGATGCCTCTTGTCTCCATTTCTTTTCTTGCTGGCAATAGATTGGGTTATGAGATCATCGGCAACACACAACAGAAATGGAATCCAGTGGACTCTGGATAAGCAGTTGGATGATCTGGATTTTGCTGATGATTTGGCTCTTCTGTCCCATAGCCGTAATCAGATGCAGGACAAATTGAAAACACTCGATGAGAGGTCACAGCAATTGGGTCTGAAAATACACAGGGAAAAGACAAAAATAATGCGAATAAATGCAGGTAATGATAACAGGGTTGAACTTGAAGAAACACCAATACAAGATGTAGAATCATACACATATCTTGGCAGTAATATAGACAAAGTTGGAGGGACAGACAGCGATATCAAAATAAGAATACAAAAGGCAAGAGGAGCTTTCATTGCATTGGGAAATATATGGAGATCAAGAGAAATAGGATCCAACACGAAAATAAGAATCTTCAACTCAAATGTGAAGTCAGTCCTATTGTATGGCTCAGAGACATGGAGAACAACAAAGACAACAACCAAAAAGCTACAGACTTTCATAAATGGGTGCTTGCGTAGAATAGAGGGATTAAAATGGTATGACAAGGTTACCAACGTGGAACTGATGACAAGAACTAGACAAGTGCCAGTGGAACAAGAAATGAGAAGAAGACGATGGCGATGGATAGGACACACACTGAGGAAACCTGTTGATAGCATTACAAGACAGTCCTTGTTCTGGAACCCCCAGGGCAAGAGAGGCAGAGGAAGACCAAGAAGTACATGGAGAAGAGAGTTGGAAACAGAGGTGAAAATGATGAGGAGAACATGGAAAGAACTTGAGATGATGGCACGTGACAGGAGGACTTGGCATGTGTTTGTTGAAGGCCTATGCTCCTTTGGGAGTGGAGGGTTATGAATGAATGAATTAATTTCTATGATTTCACTATTGATTGTCAGTCCTGATTCCAAATAAATCAGATTCAGGACAATAAATTGAAAAATATTAACTTTACCAAACTTTCAACCACTGACTTACTAAAGATAGTCTTTTAAAGTGTAGTTTGTATGTGATTGTCGTGGTACTGTTGTGTTGTATTAGATAATAAAATAATTTGTGTAATTGTTTATATGTTTAGTTGGTTAATGCAACCTTACACTAACATTTCATAACCCTAGACACCAAACGTAGTCATCTTACATTCTATCTAGAATAAGTCTGAATGAGATCATAGTGGTGGTAGTAGAAAGGTGCCCTGGAAATTTTCTCTAATATTTATTATATTCAGGGACCTTCACAGCTGACCTCATTCAGTACACTAAGATTTCTTAACAACAAACTGTATTAACATCAAACCCACCACAACGAACATCAAATGATAAAGGCAAACAATACCCATCACAAATCTTTAATTTATTTCTATTTTGGCTGATTGTTTTAAAACTAAAGTTAGTTCCACTGAATTTCTGGTTTGGAGTAACCATGATTAATTGTGCAGTGCCACGAGGTATCTGAGGAGACAAAGGAAGGTTTGGAGTAACCATGATTAATTGTGCAGTGCCACAGGGTATCTCATGAGACAAAGGACGGTTTGGAGTAACCAAGATTAATTGTGCAGTGCCACGAGGTATCTGGGGAGACAAAGGACGGTTTGGAGTAACCATGATTAACTGTGCAGTGCCACAGGGTATCTGAGGAGACAAAGGATGGTTTGGAGTAACCATGATTAATTGTGCAGTGCCATGAGGTATGTGAGGAGACAAAGGAAGGTTTGGAGTAACCATGATTAATTGTGCAGTGCCACGAGGTATCTGAGGAGACAAAGGAAGAATATAACTTTGGCAACTTTAGGCATCTCGTAAGAAGCGACTTAATGAGGTTGTACATGCGGATGGCAACCTCACTATTTACAAACAAATTGCTACAGAAACCACCGCTGTGAGAACAGGCGCCTTGCAATGAGCCCAGCTGCAGGCGGTGGCTCCGTATTCCATAAGGAACGAAAGAAGAAGGGAAGAAAATATGACGTCGTTATGCTATTTATAGCTATCATCTCAACTGAAGGATTTTCTTCCGCTATGGTTACTTTAAGAATAATTGATTCACGTGGCATGTGCCACGGTAGAATGCCTCTTATGTTATGATCAACCAGGGATTGTCCACAGCTTTGCTTGTTGAAGGCAAGACAACAATCTATAGCTAAGCCTCTTAGTTCTGCAATCTATTAAATACATGCTACCAAGGCTTCTTAAAATGTCTGCTAAAACTTTGTAATGTGCTGTGATGAGATGCGTCGACCGCGTGAAATATGTAGAGGGTTTTGAACTGAGGTTTGAATATAAAAAACAAAAACTTTTTTTCAATTCCACTGTTCCAAGCAATTTCAATATTAGCATCTTTAGGGATATGCCAATTCATGAAAGAAAGTATCTGCATTACCGTTTGTACGTCATGTGAACGACCATGGACATACAATTTGGTGCATTTTATGTGCATGTGTGTATAATTTAAAAAAAAATTATGGAATATGGCGTTGAGGGAATGGCACAGATCAGGGTTTCTTAACCTGTTGCTGTGCCGTGAACCTTTTAATTGTCTGATGAAGGCTATGGTCTGCTTTGATTGTCCGATGAAGGCTATAAACCCAGTTGGTTGTCCGAAGAAGGCTATAGGCCATATTGATTGTCCGATAAAGGCTATGGACCTCTTTGGTTGTCCGATGAAGGCTATGGGCCCCTTTACCCCTGTGGTTGTCTGATGAGGCTATGGACACCTTTGGTGGTCTGGTGAAGGCTATGGCCATTTGATTGTCCGATGAAGGCTATGGGCCTCTTTGGTTGTCTGATGAAGGCTATGGGCCTCTTTGGTTGTCCGATGAAAGCTATGAGCCTCTTTGATTGCCGGATGAAGGCTATGGACGAAGTAGTGAGTGTAAACATGATCGATAATAGACGGAAGCTGGCATTGCATATGTGGTGACTGTAAACAGCACATTTATTTGTGCGTTTGTTACGCAGGAATGTTTTCGTGAGAGAAGGGGAAATATACGCATCTAGCATGCTATTGGCTTGGCATTTGAGATGTAAAAATACAACATTTTTTATTGGAGCCTTGTCATATAGTAGCAATCTGGATGTGGGCCGAATGTTGCCTTATAACTTAGCGCCTTGTGAGTTTACAGCACTGTAAACTTCAACTCGTCAAGAAGACAGCCAGAAAAGCCAGAATAAGGAATAGGATCAGGATTCCATTTTAAAAGACCGGACAACGTTTTTGAGCATCTTGTGGACTTTTATCGCAGGAAAACTCCACCTTCATTAATACGGAAAACCCGGAATCCTAGAAACCTGAACACTAAGTCATAAGGGGAGTCTATTGTACTCGTTACTCCAGACCACGTATAAGAGGCATCTTAATCAAATTGCCTTATCTATTTCTCTAAGCCAGAAGTCAGTCTGTATTCTCAAAGAAAATTGGTGTAAGTTGTACATTTTATAACTATATTGTGCATTATTAACATGTGAACATTGCCATTGGATGTCCAAGTCATACGAGGCTGGCAAACTCTGCATATAAAATGATGGTTTCATGAATCACCACTGCAAGCGCTGGTGACTGCTTTATGCAGGTTTTTCATAGAGAACCAAAAAGCAGAGGTAGTCCCAATTTCCATATGGATCAGGGAGTGGATGATGACATAAAATGATGTACATACCTATTATATTAACCTTTTCTTTCAGCCAGTGCAAATGTAAATGTAAACATGTTTAATATAAATGCATGTGTGTTTTCCGATCACTGGGATTAACATTAATGGTACCTCAGGGTAAAGTTCTGAGGAAGATGGGATGGTGGAATGAAAAAAAGGGGGGGGGGGGGCGTGATTTGGTGTCAAGAAACTCAATCCTGGACCATCTTCGCAATTACTCCACGATACTACGAGGGACATGTTGCGGCCACCAGACTTGACCGGTGACGAGAGTGAACCAGTCCATAACCTGCAAAGAACAAGCATCGGCTGGAGCAAAAACCAACCGACATTTTACTGGCACCTAAGTACCCATTCAAAGCTGCCAAGTGAACTCTCTATTTTTAAATCAGAAAGTCCTTTTCAAATCAGACCATCACCAGTGAGGAAATTTTAAAGACTGTATCTAAATTCACCCCACCCTTTATTATTTTAACAATTGTTAACGATAATTGACTATTAAATTTTGATATCTGTAAATATACAAATTTATAGTTGATTTAGTCATTCTGAGTGAACTGCACCCGTATGTCTCAGTCATTTAAAATTCTTATAACAGAGCTATTTAAGTAATATTTTACTGAGTTAAATCAGTTGGGGGTTATCAGAACGAGCAAAATCCTAATTCAAAGAAGGTCTGGGAAGATACAAAGTTAATACGACCTGGATCCTATCAGCCGTAGTACTTGATTTCTTTAATTCATATGAGGCTTCCTTTAATTAAAGCATCATTCTTCAATTCTCATCTCTACTAAGAGTAATCTTGAGCGAAAGGTAGATAGATACCTTTGAATACCTTCAGTATATACTCTAAATTTTGGCCACTTTTGGGACATCACTGCAGAGCAAGGGGAGGAAATTCCGTGACAGCTCTGCTTACAAATATACTTCAATAAAGAGACTAAACTGTTTAAGCTAAATGGAAAGAATCGGTAACAGCAAAGAATCAAAGAAAACACACACACACACATACACATTCACGACCAAATAGAGGATCACGAAGAGTATGAGCATACACCACCAAACTGGAGCTAAAGTATGTAGCAACAGGGAATTTGTCAAGAAGAGATCACGTGATAATTTCCAGACCGAGAACTACCCATTACAGAATGAAATACCATATGTACAATAAATTGACATCGGACATACAAATATATGTGCTCTTGTGGGGGAGGAGAAACGACAAGTAGAAAATGTCCTCCAAGACTGTCGGCTTCTTGGGAGGAGCTGAGTGCCAGCCTGGCTTTCTCCAACCCAGTTGAGGGAGAAACTGTATGGTGACGGGAGAAACTGTATGGTGACGGGAGAAACTGTATGGTGACGGGAGAAACTGTATGGTGACGGGAGAAACTGTATGGTGACGGGAGAAACTGTATGGTGACGGGAGAAACTGTATGGACTGCCAGTTTATAAAAGAGACAGATGTGATTATTTGAGAGCAAGTGACGAAGAAACCGAAGACGACGAAGAAGAAAAAAAATAAGAAGATGAAGAATAAAAAGAAGAAGAAGATGATGCTGATGAAGAAGAATAAGAAGAAAAAAAGAAGATAAGGATGCTGATGAAGAATAAAAATAATAAGAAGAAGCCGAAGAAGATGAAAATGAAGATGATGCTGATGACGAATAATAATAATAATAATAATCATAAGAAGAAGAAGAAGACCAAGAAAAAGAAGAAGTTTAAGATGAATAAGAATTAGAAGAAGAAGATTAAGAAGAAGATTAAGAAGAAGAATAAGAAGGTTAAAAAGAATAATAATAAGAAGAAGATTAAGAAGAAGAAGAAGATTAAGAAGATTAAGAAGAAGATTAAGAAGATTAAGAAGAAGAAGATTAAGAAGAAGAAGAAGATTAAGAAGATTAAGATGAAGAAGATTAAGAAGATGGATAAGAAGAAGGAAAAGAAGAAGAAGAATAAGAAGAAGACGAAGATTAAGAAGAATAAGAAGAAGAAGACGAAAAAGAAGATGATGCTGATGACGAAGAATAATAATAAGAAGAAGGAGAATAATAATAAGAAGAAGAAGAAGCAGAAGATTAAGAATAATAATAATAATAATAATAATAATAATAATCAGAAGAAGAAGAAGAAGAAGAAGAAGAAGATTAAAAAGTAGAAGAAGAAGAAGAAGAAGAAGAAGAAGAAGAAGAAGAAGAAGAAGAAGAATCTGAGTAAGTTCAGAGCGTAGCTACGTCAGTGATGGTAATTCTTGAAATACGATAAAAACATTAAAACAAAACTTTAATAATGTATACATCTGCCAAACAAGAATAAGATATTTAAACCCTCTAGTATCTGCCTGAATGGCGAGTGGACACCTGTCATTGTACAGGGAACAAATGGATACTCACGTAAAAATCAGTCTCAGGTTAGATATACTAACCTGAGATTCTCGCCTCAAGTAATAGCGGGCATACGTTAAAAAAAAAAAATAATATATATAAAAGAAGATTTTTAAAAACCCTCTAGTACAGGTGGGCATAAGGTAGAGTCCTATCAGTCGACAGATCACAGGATGTAACTTGATAGATCTCCAGGTAACTGAGGGAGAACAGACAAAGAGTTTTATTACAGCTAAAGAAATGAAGGACTAGTCCTGTCCCGCCAGCATTTAAACGCTCTATGTCCCCAGGATTACTTGTACTGTTTCCGAGTTCTCAATGAAAGCTCACGAGCTACTTTACAAAAGTTCACTTAAATAGTGAAATGCGTGAGATAGGAAGCGATCTTTTTTTTTGAAGTGAAGTTAAATTCATAAAATACTAATTACTTTGAATATTTTTCACCGATGAGTAGATAGAATTGTAAGAAGCAGAACGTCTGGCAGACGTGAAAATTTCATATAGACTGCACTTATTCTAATTTGCAAATACTCTGACACCTGAAAAAGACATTGTTTTATCAAGATAGAAGTTGAGAGCTCATTGTTTCTAAAGCAGACTCCTACCACTCCTGGTTGCCTGCAGCTGGTCTAGTACTTTCCGAGCTGAAAATATTTCTTTAAAAAAAGAAAAAAGCTGACGCCATTGAACTTGAAGATCAATGTTCCCCGGTCGACATTTTGACTGTTCTTCTGATTGGCTAAGTCATTAAATGAGGGGTATCTTAACCGAGGGCTGATAAAACGTCTTACCCCTCCCCCCTGCTCCATTTCGATTTCCTCACTCCTCAGAAGTGGTCACACGTCCGTCTGACATCCTCCTTCAAGGATATTTGAAGTGAACATAAAATGGCAAGACACTAATTGGGATCTTTCTTCTATCTAAATCCTGCCTCTAATATATTTCTAGTTCAGGGTATTTTTCCACTCGTTCGCCTCTGCCTGTCTCTCTTGCTCTCTCGCTTTAACGCAGTCTAATTCTCTCTATCTCTCTCTCTCTCTCTCTCTCTCTCTCTCTCTCCATCATCTCGTGACTGCTACTCTCTTTCTTTCTCTTCATCTTTATCTGTTTCTCTCAATCTCTCTCCGACTTTGTGTCACTCTGGTTCTCCCTCTACATATCTTTGACCTTCTCTAAGTATCTCTATGCGTCCTTTTCTCTCGTTCTATATCTCCCTTTTGCCTCTTCTAACCATGTTTTCTCTCCCCTTTATGTTTTTTCTGTTATGTCCTCCCAACTACTCCCTGTTATGCTCCAATGAAATAAATAGCGAGGGAAACCCGAGGCTTGTAAACATGTAAATAAATAATACACATAAAAGGGTATTGTTGCAGACACTCATAAGAAATAAAGAAATAACAACAGAAAAACAACAGAAGCAATAGGGTTTCGGGGGGGGGGGGGGGGGGGGGTGGTGCCAAGTTGGCAATGGGATTAGTAAATTTAGTCTTTAGCGAGGCGGCGGTGCCATTCAATAGTTCTGGGTGCGAGTCCGCCGTAACCCTATCACTTCTTCTGTTTCTTTTTTTTTGGTCTAGTTTCTACATCTTTATATGTTACAAGAGTTTTGCAATATACCCCTTTCTGTGTATTATTTATTTACTTTTTTTTTCTCAATCTCTGTGTCCTTGAGCATGTCTGTCTAAAAAAACGTAATCTCAATCTGTCTGTACCTCTGCTTTTGTCATCTCCCTGTCTATATTTGTGTCTTTTACCGATTCTCTGTATCTCTACGTAATTTTTCTCATCCACTTTCTTGGTAAGCTTTATTACCTCTCTCTCTCTCTCTCTCTCTCTCTCTCTCTCTCTCTCTCTCTCTCTCTCTAAATGCCTTTTTTCTTCATCTTTTGTAAATAAAAATGTTCAGGCGTCCACTAGTCCGTTCGTTAGTTTTACTTCTTAAATCAGACACATTAATAAATCAACTTTATGCCTCAGAAGCAATTCTCTGCTTTGATCAATAGAAGGGATGAGTAATAGTCGTCACTAACTCATTTTGAGGAACACATAGTTAGATAAACTGTCAGATAGACGGTCACATTGACAGACAACCGGACAGAAAAATACAGATGGATCAAGACAGACAACTAGATGACCAGAAGGAGAGAATGACAGACAGACAGACAGATCGATAGATAGATGATAGATAGATAGATAGATAGATAGATAGATAGATAGATAGATAGATAGATAGATAGATAGATAGATAGATAGATAGATAGATAGATAGATAGATAGATAGATAGATAGATAGATAGATAGATAGATAGATAGATAGATAGATAGATAGATAAAGATCTAATAATCGAGGGCGAACAAGAAAAAAAACATGAGGGCTGCCTTCAAAAACAACACTTATTTCTAATGGCTCTTAGCTTCCACGAAAAAATAGAATTAATACATATAGAAAGTGACAAAGAAATAATGTAGTAATGATGGTAGCAATCTGGACGTGGGCCGAATTTAGCCTCATAATTTAGCGCCTTGTTAGTTTATCGCACTGTGAAATTCAACTCGTCAAGAATACAGCCAGACAAGCCGAAATAAGGAATAGAATCATAATTCCACTTTAAAGGACCGGACAAAGTGTTTGAGCATCTTGTGGACTTGTATCCCAGGAAAACTGCCTAGTTGGCAGGGAGGATAGTGTGATTTGCTTCCGTAGCTAGGTGGTGGTTCAATTCAGAGTGTTTTGAGTTCGATTCTCCTGTAAGCTACTCACTTCTGTTGTTTTTCTGTTGTCTAGTTTTCTACTTCTTTATTCTTTATTTCTCACGAGTGCCTGAAACATACCTTTATGTGTGTAATATTTATTTATTTACTGTTTCAGGCCTCGGGTTTCCTCTCTTTAATTTTCCTGTCATCTAGAGACGTCGCCAGTTTCCTGTAAATTTAGCTTTTGTCATGGCAACCAACAACTCAAAGAAACAATAATTTGATCATTTTGGTGAACATCAATCAGAAGCAGTCTTTTTCATGGTCAACTTAGGTAGTACTCGCGCAAGGAAGGAACCAAGACAACCTAAAGTATATATTAAGGAAAAAGGCGGCAAAGACAACAATTTTAAAGTATGTAAGCAAAAATGTTGTGATTAAAAAGATGTTAAGTAATTAATCAAAATACACTCTAATTTCCTATTCTCACTTCTTAGTCTTGTAAATGTGCTGCAGATACTGACAATTTTAGATGTTGCCTTTACTTTTTCTCCTGTCATTGTATTGACGGGTATACTTGACCTTAGTATTTAAAAAAAAATTCACAGACTGCTAACAGTTGCAAATACCTCGCCGCGATATAATGATTAAAGGTAATCAGAAATGCCGATATAAAATATTGCGAATAATTGCCTAGCGTGCTGAAATCGAATGAAGGAAACATCTGGTGTCCGCCGAGGAAGGAATCGGACAATTTTTGTTAAAAATTATTTATGTCAAGAATTCATAAACCAATGATGAAAATGCGTTAATGTTCGACACTCGCAGGAGATAAAGAAAGACGAAAGAAAGAAAGAACTAAACATAAAAGTGACATGATGAACAAGCACTTCAGGCTCATCTGAGCAGCACGATCGCCTCGCTGCAAGAGTAACGCACAGTCATGCCACAAATGAGAGCACCACCCCATTTGAATTTCAGTTCCGACGACAGAATTAAAGTCGGCAATCCCACAGAATTGAGCACATATTTATCAACAATCCCAAAAGATTTCATGTTGTTGGATCATTTATTGTTGTTGGGCAGTGCTTCTTAAACTATTTCAGTGCAACTTACCCTCGAGTCTTTACCATAAAATGCCATTCACCATCGAGTCTTTACCATAAAATGTCATACACCCTCGAATCTTTATCACAAAATGTCATTTGCCGTCGAGTCTTTATTACAAAATGTCATTCACCCTCGAGTCTCAACCACAAAATATCATTCACCTTTTGAATCTTTACCATAAAATGTCACTCACCCTCGAGTCTTTATCACAAAACTTCATTCACCCGTGACTAAATGTCCTTATACTTTTGGTTATTTTTGTCTTACTCTCCCTTGTGTAATACTTTATATACAATTCAATTTGTCACATGAGCAAAAAAAAACTTAAATTAACTCATGTCTTAAGTATTTATTTTATTCCAGTTTTTGGAAATCCTAAAAACATGTAAGAAAACTAGGAGTGACCAAAAAAATGAACACAGAAAAATTACTAGAATTTTTCTAGTTTACATAAAGTAAAGTTAGTCTTTGAACTTAGAATTAGATTCTTAGAAACAATGTTTTCTTATAGTGTATGTTTACCACGAAAAAATGACAAGCAGTGTACTTCTACACTTACATGTATGTTTTTATCATCAATGATTAGGATGATCCTGCACTCCCGTGACAAGCTTCTCAAATCGAGGTTCAATGTCCTTCTACAGAGCAACCCGCATAACCAAATCAACAAACTGAAGTGAATTTCGTTTTCTGGTTTTCAACTATACCAAGGTCGAAAATCCTTGTTTAGTTCAGGAAAGTTGCTGTCATCATTACTAAAGGTTGAAAGGTCTTCTAGGCAACTGATTCGTGTTCAGGGAAAGCAAGTAATCCAACCCAATAGTTTCCATAGTAGGAGTACATCTCAAATGATGATCGTTGAGTGAAGTCATAATAAAGCTTCATAAATACTCTGACATTTCCTCAACATCTGCTCCCTTGATGTGGCTGGTCATAAACAGATTAACTATCCACATCTGATTATTCAAGTCTTGCAGATGCTTCTGAGGAAAATATGTTTCAAAATTTCTTGACAGCAAATGCAGATGGTCGGAAAACATGTCGTTCAGTGTTTTCTCCAGATTAGGTTGTTTTCTTCCCACTCACACTCTTTGAGGAAACTTTCAAATGTGGGAAATTTGAGAAATTGCTTTTACGAATCTTACTATGCTATATGCCGATCCTCCAGTGTTGCCAATTATAAATTTATGATCCCACTAGCTTGTCTGCTCTCCCCTAAAAGGTTATATTACAGTAAATTTGGGCAATATCATGCTACTTTGAAATTAGAAAACCATAGGTAGAGAGAAACAAAAAAACATATAAAATGTCCAGCTTCATTGCCGTTAAAATGTTACTAAACACTTTAACGGCAATGCCTTTTTTAAGTATAGAAAAAAAAATATCTGAGTAAATTAAGTCATCCATCCTTCATGTTTCATTCACCTTTCATTCACCCCTCTAATTTCATTCACCCCCAAAATAATTTCATTCACCCTTCGGTCAACCATTCACCAGTTTAAGAGCACACTGTAATAAATTATCATCATATTTTAACTCAGGTTTTGTCATTATCGCTCTGTATATGTCTTGCCACCTATTGCGAAAAAATAAAACACGTGAATAATAATAGGGTAACGGCCTTATGCCGATTTAACCTATTTGACCCATCAGGCCATCGTTTACAGGGAGCTCTGCGTTCTGGTTCCCACCTCCAGCTTTGAAATAAAAAAAAACTTTTAGGAACGAAGATTACTTCAAATTAAGTATTAAAATTCCATCCCGTAACATTGTCTTAAAAATAAAACAGTATCTACATTTATTGACCATATGTTGACGTAGAACGCGTGACAACAAAACTAATTTAAAGTCCACGAGTCCCACCAGAATGGCCCAAATCGGGCCCCAAAATTACTTAGGCTGACTCCTAACACGGTAATAAGTTTAGTCAATTAAAACCTCGTCGTCTGTTGCAAATTACAAAAAAATTAGTATTTAATTAAACATTAATTAATGACATTATATAATTATTACACAAACCAACTCTAAATGCCAGAATGAAAGTGTGTGTGCTGATGAATTTAAAAAAAAAAAAAACTTCTGTTTTGCAAGTAGTCAACAAGATTGAGAAACAGAATCTCATGTGTGCAGAGACGCAACAGAATAAAGTTGCTGCTACAGAAGGCGTTTTTGCTGTTTATACTGTGAAACATTACATTAGTTTCAAATCAATGGCCTGTACTTCAAAATGTTTTTTTCAGAAATTTCCCACACATTTGCATGCGCCAGCAACAAGGCACTAACTCCATTGATACATTTTTTGAAAGACCGAAAAAAAAAAAAAAAATGGCGTTGCTCATTATGAAGTCCCCACTGATGTGAACAAACTTGGTTCGGGCAAAATATTGTAAATAGTCATTCAGTATTTTCACTTGAAAGTTGGTGGTTTACCATACACAATAAGGTGCAGAATACACTAAATAAGACAAGAAAGACAATTCCAAAATATCTAACTGAAATACTTGTATAAAATATGACTTCCTCAGAGAAATGTGTTGTATTTACTTCGGAAAATTATAACAAAATGTTATGTGGAACTGGGCGTAATGCAGAAGGTAACGACGTGTTTCTATGTGTATTTAAAAGGTAATCTAGCTTTGTTAAAGAAGATATTTATCATCAGAATTATATCAATAAACACAAAGTCAAGGTCAATTGATAAACTTATTGTTTGATATGTAACAAATAAGTTTCACTGCATTTTAATAATTGAAATAAATATGTCCTACTGTGTTATTATAGTGTCCTCCTATGTCCTCCTTTTCATGACAAAAAAATGAACTGTGTCCTCTATTTTTGCTCTTAACGATACGGTAACCCTATTTTACAGACTTTTACCGCCATAACTTCCCTTTTCACAAATAAAGGCCGGGCTGAATAATGTACAAACGAAAGGCCGTAATACTGTATCCACTTGACCAGTGTTTCCCAAACTTACAATAATCGCTATCCGTAATGATAGTTTAGTGATTTATATATATATAAAGTCACATGAGTTCAGGACCACCACTGGTGTAAGACAAGGTGATATCCTGTAACCTTATCTTTTCATACTCCTCATGGACGATTTCATCAAGGCATGTAAGGAGAGAACAAGAAAGTATTCAGAGGGGTACTGGAAGTTGAGACAGGTCTGTATTTCAGAGCTGGCATTTGCTGATGATGTTGCCCTGATTGCTAAATCAGAGGCACATCTCCAATCCAACCTGCAAGTCTGGAAGGAAGAGCTGGAGAAGAGAGGGATGTTCATAAGCAGCTCTGAAACAAAAACAATGGTGATATCACGAGAAGAAAGAAGACATCAGATTAAGCTGGGAGAACAGGTCCTGGAGCAGGTCGACCACTTTAAATACCGTGGAGCTATTATAGACCGAAAGGGAGGAATCAAAGAAGAGTTAGCCACTCGGAAAGCAGCAGCTGGGAGACTTTTTCAGGCCATAAATCGAGGATTCCTCAGCAAGAGATAGGTTGGTAAGAAAACGAAGATGGCAGTATATCGCTCCACCTATGTCCCAGTCTTGACATATGGATGCGAGTCATGGGCAATGACTACAACCCACAAAAGCCAGATCCAAACCTCAGAAATGAGGTATCTGAGGAAGGTGGTTGAAGTAACAAGAAGAGACATGGTCAGCAACCAGACGATACGTCAAGGCCTAAAATCCCACCCCCTGCAGACCCAAGCCGTTGTTTCCGTAATCAAAGTGACTAGCAAACAGGTGATCAGCCCATTTGCACAGACGATACGTCAAGGCCTAAAATCCCACCCCCTGCAGACCCAAGTTATATATATATAAATAAAAATAATTAAAATAACGTAAGCATAAATAATAAAAATTAACATTCTGACAGGAACAACGAATATTTATGGTGAATGCCTACCAGTCTGAAAGTAAAGTATTACATATTAACAAGATCACATTTTAATACTTATTATTTTTTTCTTCATATTATAAATAATTTTTCTCCTCTTCTTACAGTACAGCATTGTCATGTTTTACATTTTAACGAATTGTTTTCTGCAGGCTTAAAAAAAAAAACAGTATGAAAAATTAAAACTAAATATACTACCGTGTACCTCTTGAATCCGTGTCGAATACGATCTGGGAAAGACTGAACTAAATCGCAGTGAAAGGCTAAAAGATCCCATTACAAGCCCATGGAGGCATATTGGGAATATGGCGTTAGGCCTATATTTTCTTGACCATCGGCACACTAGGAGTGTTGTGGTCAGCATCACGCCTTTAACCTTCCCGTAATTGCTCTGGTACTCAATTCATGAGGTTGTAAATAGTAGTACTACTTGAATAATCGAAAATGGCTGGGATTGTTTTAACAACGTATAAGTAAACACAGAAAATAGACAAGCCGGGAAAATAGAGACCTTTAACACTGAATGAAGAGTAGCATAGACCACACCCTGATAAGCGAAACTGTTTAGATTGATCTTGGACAAAGGGAAAAAAGGATAACATTACACAAGTAAGCGCGTTATATAAAAGACATCTGAGATAGATAGATAGATAGATAGATAGATAGATAGATAGATAGATAGATAGATAGATAGATAGATAGATAGATAGATAGATAGATAGATAGATAGAGAGATAGATAGAGAGAGAGAGAGAGAGAGAGAGAGAGAGAGAGAGAGAGAGAGAGAGAGAGAGATTGAGACAGACAGTGGAGTGGGGGTAGAGGGAGATTATTACAGGATGAGAGGATCTACAAATTAGCTTCATTAAATATAATAAAGTATTCAATACGTTTAAGCGTATATAAATAATTGAAAATAAAAATAACAAAACAAATTAGCAACGAGAACACAACAAAAGATATATCAAACGTAGAGCTCTCTTAAGATGCCTGCTATATCCTAGGTAATGCAACTGTATACCAGATAATTAATGGATATGGAATGCAGACCAAACTAAATGGTCGATATGTCAAAAATATAACAGACACAAATTACCTTGTTTTTATAGGCTCAAAGTAGCGGCAGCCAGCTGCATGAAACTGAAAAATGGATCAATAACAAAGGAAGAATATTGGCGAAGGCGTGAAATGAGAAAAAAAGGCAAATTATATAGCATTAAGAAAGGCAGTATTAGAGAGTTAAAGGAGGAGGGAAGGTGGGGGGGGGGGGGGGGGGGGGGGGGACTGAGAAGAGGTGTGAACCAGGAAGTGTTTAAAACATACCTGGATATGGTCATTACAGAAGTTGGGAATGTATGATCTAGAAACAGGACAAGAAAACAGCTAAAAAATGTTGAGTTTCGCAAACTTAAATAAAACCCTATATAATAGAAACTGAAACCCAGAATTTAACGGAAAAATAATCTTGTACGTACTTGTCAGATTTAAGCGAATGTGAAGAATGCATTAAATTATACAAGTCAGCTAAATTTTGATTTAATAAAAAATGATTTTAATAAAGAATGGCAATTTTATTATTGTTTAATTTTGGCCTTAAAGAATTCTCAAGATACTTTGGGAAGATAATGTGGCGATAAAGGAGTCATTTAATTAATGAAGATTAAAAGATACTAGAATATCTTACGCAAAACAAACAATCAAGCAAACCGTGGGTCTATGCTTTTCATGGCGAAAATAGTAAAACACACGAAAGTGTTTGATAAAGGTACTGAAATCGGTTTAGTCAAAAATCGAAGTACTGCAACGAGCCATGCTATAGAAAATCCTCAACATAAAACCTTAAAGGTGTAAACAATGAAACCAGAAACACAACAAACACTTCTGTTACATAATTTTCTGGTCGATCTCTTGTCCTCTCCGGCCGTATTTAATTACATGTGTTGTGCGTACTGATTACGTGAAATTTCCGTGGTCGGCACATTTGTTTCTCTGCTATCAAGCAGATATGTGGTATTTTCAAATCATCTTACACTCCTTGCAGTAATAGTAATCATGTTTGTTTGCCCGCTTGAACTTGTTAAGAGTAGGTGGATGATGCAACCTTAACCGACAATCCGTTAGTAGATATTCTCGTATACCAGAAGTTGTGCGCCTGTTTCACACGGAAAACGGCCAGGAAAGGTTGATTATCGCTGACAAGACTAGTGTGACGTCTTAGCCCAGATGGATACAATGAAATTTTGCTTGCACAAGGACGGGGCGATAATTATCAGTCGGACACCCCTGAGCA